>CATIWO010201595.1:0-10559 GCA_949673435.1 Macaranga tanarius
GGTGCCACATACTCCTCCATGTACTTCTCTCAAGACATAATTCACTTCCTCCGAGGATAAACACCTAAGGAGTGGTATATGATAACCCCTCTTATAGAGTCTGCCATTTTTAATGACAAATCTAGATGCTCTAAGGGAGAGATTAAGGGCTTCCTTTCGATCAAATAAGAGTTCTCTGTCTTCTAAATACTTCATCATCGGATCCATCCAGCAAGATATACTCTACATGGGATAGATCTGGTGTGAGCAGGTTTCCTTAGCTTTGGATATACTAGGGGCAGGTAGTAATTCCACACAGGTGTCACCAGATAAGAATTCTCCTTCAACTGTGGTTATTTTGCTGAGTAAATCAGCTTGAGAATTATTCGCTCGAGGGATTTGCATAATGTACACAGGGATTTGCCTTCACTTGAATCTCTTCAAGATCTCTTTAATGCATTACAAATATAAGGCCATAATCTCATCTTTTGCCTTAAATGCTCTTATAATCTGATTCACCATAAGTTAGGAATCACTATACACCTTTAAGTCTGAAACTCCTACAGCTTCAGCCAATTCGAGACTATTGATAATGTCCTCATATTCTGATGTGTTATTTGAGATAAGAAAAGAAAATTTGAGCGTATGTTTATCCAAAAAACATTCTGGACCTTTTAAGACTATCCCTGCTCCACCTCCTGTTGAATAAACGGACCCATCCATATATAAATCCCATTCGTAAATGTCTCTTAGGATGGAGCTTGCCGAAGAATCTAGAATCTTCTTCTTTTAACTTTCGTCCCCAGCCTTTTTGTCAATATCATTAAAGCTACACTCCGCGATGAAGTCTGCTAAGGCTTGTGCCCTGATGGCTTTTCGAGGCTCATACTTGAGTCCATAACCTCCTATCTTAACGGACCATATTATCATCCTTCCTGCCGTAGAAGGTTGGTGTAAAGCTTACCTGAGGGGAATATCAGTTCTAATAATGCCCTAATGCCCGAGAAGGTATATGGAGAATTTCCTCACAACAATCAATAGGGAAAATACTAACTTTTCTATTGGAGAATACTTGAGTTTAGAATCCCGCAAGACTCTGCTCACATAGTATATGAGTTTTTACACCTTATTCTCCTCCTTAACTAGGACAGCGCTGAGTGCACAATCAGATGTTGATAGGTAAATGTATAAATCTTTCCCTGAGGTGGGGTGACTCAGAACTTGGGGAGATTGTAGATATGCCTTCAGATCGGTAAAAGTTTTCTCGCATCCGTCTGTCTATTCAAAGGCAGGCACTTTTTGTAGCCTTTTAAAAAAAGGTAAACATCTCTTCACAGACTTAGAAATGAACCTATATAAGGTAACTATCCTTCCTATCAGCCTCTGGACATCTTTGACACCAGCGGGGGATAGCATATCTAGAATAGCCCAGATTTTTTTATGATTAGGCTCGATTCCTTTGCTGCTCACCATATACCTGAGGAATTTTCTCCCTCTTATACAGAATGAACACTTCTTCGAGTTTAACTTCATCCTATATTGGCTTAGCACCCCAAAAATTTCCTAAAAATCTTCTAGATATTGTTCGAATGTCTTACTCTTCACAATCATATTATCTACATATGCTTCAAGGTTTCTCCTCAATTGAGCTTTAAAAATCTTATTAACTAAATGCTGGTACGTGGCTTCAGCATTCTTCAAGCCAAAAGGCATGTCCTTATAATAATAGATCCCATTTTCAGTAATGAAGTCAATTTTATCTTTATTTTTAGGATCCATTAGGATTTGGTGATAACCTGACAGGGAATCCAAAGAAGTTAAATACCTATAGCCTACTGTTGTATCCACCAACTTATTGATAGAGGGAGAAGGGAAATAATCCTTAGGGCAGGCCTTGTTCAGATCGATGAAATCCACACAGAGTCTCCATTTCCTACTCTACTTCTTTACTAATACCACCTTTGCTAACCAAGTGGGATAGTCGACCTCTCTCACAATGTCGGTCTCTATCAGCTTGTCTACTTCTCGATCTATAACCTCTTGCCTCCGAGGGGGAAAGAATCTTTTCTTCTTTTGGACCGATCTTGTGTGTGACTCTATATTAAGCTTGTGAGTCATAACACTAGGAGGTATACCCGAGAGCTTATAAAGGCTGAAGGTAAAATTCACACTATGCTCCTAGAGGAATTTCCTGGTAAGAGAAATTAGTACTGACTCTAGTTCGGTCCGTTAGAAGGGCATTTACATAAGTGCACCTACTGGGGTGATCATATGAGATTGGTACTGACTCTAGTTCTCCGACAGGCTCCGTTCTTTGCTCAGGTTCATTATTTCCAATTTTTATAGACTCTATTGACAAAACCTCTTCCACATCTGCCAGTCCCAAAGAAATAGAGTGACAATACTTCACTTCAAATTATCTTCCTCTGACAGTGATCAGGCCATCATCGAAAGGCATTTTTATACATAAATACCTGATACAAATGATCGCATAGAATTTGTAGAGCACCGGTCTCCCTATGATTTCATTGTAGGTGGTTGATACTTTGGCGACAATAAATTTGGTCATCATAGATCTCCCTCTTATGATTATACCCCTGGGGTTGGTTTCTCCTACGATGATGGGGAGGATGATCTTCCCTTCTACCGGAATGGGGATATTTCCTAACACCTTCAGCTTGGAGTAGACTAGTACCAAGCGATTTTCTTAGATGCTCATTTTTTATAAAACATGATGGGGAAAGAGGTTAACCACACTACCATCATCCACCAATATCCTTTCCACTTTAAAATTGTTTACTATGGCCATTACAACCATTGCACCTGCATGAGGGGTTATCACCCCTGCTCCATCTTCAGGACTGAAAGAGATCAGGCATGTATAAAGAGGATCTTCTTCCCTCATTCTGAGCTTTCTCTTCCTAAGTTTAGCCATGTGTCATCGTGTGTGCTGGTTTTCCCTAGTAATACAATGAATTATCCCTCTGAACCTTGTGTTTGCGGGGAGTATGAGTTGTTTCTCTTTTGGAGGTTTAGAAGAAGTGACCTCTTTGACTCCCACATGTTTGAAAGGCCTGTCATCCTTTTTTCATGAAGCTTCTCAAATGGCCTTCTTTTTTGAGTCTCTCTATCTCCAACATTAACTGGTGACATTCATTGGTATTATGCCCTACAAATCGGTGAATATGACAATATCTGCTCTGGTCTCAATTTTTAGGATTTGAGGGCATGTCTTTCGGCCATCTAACATATTCCTTATCTCTGATTGTCATCGATACCTCCTGTCGAGTTGAGTTGAGAGGAGTCATATTTTTCTCCCTAGGGGGACTGAGAGGTCTCTTAAAGGACCTCAGCACAGACCTCTTATTAGGTGGGTTATAATTTCTCCTGGCCCTTTTGGGAGGAGAGGAATCATCAAAGTCCTTTTTGCACTTGGGCGCAAACCTGCTAGTGCGAAAAGTATCGTCTTATCGTATGTACTTCTCCACCCTGTCCATGAGAGTGGTCAGGTCGATCGGTTTATTTTTTAACAAAGAATTAAAGAAAGGAGGGTTATTGGTGCCCCTTATGATGGCTTCGATGGCCCTAGAATGCTCCAAGTTAGGTATTTTTAGGGCTTCCATATTGAATCTCGCCACATAATCTCTCAGGATTTCTCCTTTGTTCTGAACAGTCATTTCTAAGTAGGAAGTTTCCCTCTGAGCTAGGATACTGGAGATAAATCTACTAACAAAGTACTTAGTAAAATCAGAGAAGGAATGAATAGTACCAGGAGCCAAATTATTCAACCAGGTTTGGGCCACTCCCATAAGAGTGGTGGGGAATATCTTGCACAGGATGGCATCCGAGTGGATGTAAAATTCCACTATAGTTTCAAACTTCTGGACATGATCTTTGGGGCTCGTTGACCCATCATAGGTGGGCAATGTCGGTAATTTGAACTTGGAAAGAATGAGTTCCTTCTGAATCTCCTCTGAGAAGGGTGAGTGTAGGTTAACTATCTGGCTAGGTAATTTGCCCTTATCTACTTTCTGTTCTCTCCACTCAAGGAACTCCTTGAAGTCCCTTTCCAATCTATTGGAATGGGATTGAGAGTAGGGTGCGCTTTTTCCTTTTCCACTTCGATGTGTAGCAAATCCTGTGAGGGATTCCGAGTTAGGTCTCCCCTAGTTATTCCCCAAACGTCTCGGATCACGAGAGTGGGACTATCATCCACTTCATTCCCTAGATACTTAAGGTTCAACATCCTTTTCAACACATGCAGGTTCCCTTCCTACAGGTGCCTTAGGCCTGTATCCCAATTCACTCAATTCAGGGTGGTAACGGTCCTCACTTCAAAGAGGGCGTGGATGGGACAAGGACTTGGGATTAGTTTCGTCAGTTTCCTCATCTCTATGCAAGAGCAATCTCCTTCTCACCACATGGGGCATAGGGATATAAGGCTCGGCAGCTTTAGCCTTTTCCTTCTTCTGTCTTTTTTGTACATCCGCAATATGGTCTACTTTATCCATTAAATCTTTTAAGAATCCAACATCCACTTCTATAGTGTGGTGAGCTCTAGAACTTGAGCCCGAGGGCCTCCTCACTCCCTTACTCTCTTGTGCCTCTTCCCTCCTTCTAGTGGAAGTATTAGATTCAACCATATTTTCAAATTAAACTAGCAGTATAACAAACCATACTCAGGCTACGTAGCCCGTTCTCACCACCAACTTTCCAAAATGACACAATATATGGACTGGTTACCAGATTAAAACAGCTTCACTTCCTACAGACGACACCATTTGATATGGGTGCTCCATCATCTTAGCTCCAGTTGGACCTCTTAAGAATCTATAAGAATTAGAAATAAGGAGCTAACAGGTCTAGGATGTCCCAAGACCCCTCTAACAGTCAAGTTAGTGGAATTCCTGAATGGATGGAGCAATGAGCTAGAGGGGAAATATAAGAGTTGATAAGAGAAAAGGAAATGAAGCCATTTATGATGGATATGATCTTTTGGAAAAAACTAAAATAGCACAATGAAATAAAAAAGAAAGAAGAAAGAAGAGAGAGAACGAAAAAGAGAGAGAAGTGGAGCGTAGAAGAGAAGTTGTCTTACTATTATGGCTACCCATTTTTATATGATTGGTAGTGTACTTGGAAGAGTGGAGGAGGCCACCTACCTTTAAAACTATAGTGACTTTTTCAGGACACTCGAGTGTTATGTAGCTGGCGGGTTGGTGGTGTCAGGTTGATTATGACATGTAACCGCTGCATTTAATGTGTGGAAAAAGATTAGTAGGCTCCGAGTTTCCTGAGAGGCATTTTCCTGAGTGGAGTTTTCTGTCTACCTGAGCAGGTTAAGATCAAGCAGCACTCGGGCAGTATGTCGACGTGGACCATTGACGAGTTAAAATACTATAAAGGGCCCCACCAGAGGGAATAGCAGGTCAACATTTCTAAGTGGCACTCCCTGATTGGTCAGGTACATTTCATGTATCATCAGATCTATATACCTATTATATAGTATATAGCAAATTTAAATTAGGGGGTGTTTGATAACACCACTTAATGCTGAAAATTAATATATTCAGCACTTAATTATTTTAAGTTAGTTTGATGATCCAAAATGGGCCAAATTTAAATTATTTAATTAAGTTAAAAAGTACTTAAAATAATAAGTTAAAACTTTTAACTTAAAATATCTACTGAACACATTAAGTTATTAGGTTTTAAAATCTTTTATTAGAATGACTATTTTGTCCTTATTATTCACTTATCAATATCACAAAATTAAATAGGTAAAATTGATCACTTTTATGATTTTCAACACTTATATTTATCAAACAGATTTATTTAATTCAGTACTTAAAAAATTCAGTATTTATTATATTCAGCATTCAACACTTAATTTTCAGTTTAATCAAACACCACCTTAGTTAATTATATAATTAATTAAAATTACCTTTGTGTTGTTAACCTCTCATATGATCTCTTCTTAGTTTGTCTTGCTACTCCTCCTAGCTTCTCATCTTCATATACCTTGTTTAATATGCTCCTTTGCAGTTTTTATTTTTTTTAAAAAAATAATTCAACAAAAACAATAAAAATTAAAAACTTAGATATAATCAATAAAAACCCAACACCCAAAAGCAAGAAATTAAATAACATATTTTTTATATATAATTCAAGAAAAATTGTTACATACTGATGATGGGTGCTCCATCATCTCAGCTCCAGCTAGCAAGACAAGTCTACAAGAATTAACAACAAAGAGCTAAAGGGCTTAGGAAATTCCAAGATCCCTCCGATGATCAAATCAGTGATATTTCTGAGTGGGTATATTAATGAGCTATATTAGGTATATTAATGAGAATGAAAGAAATGAAGTTGTCTCTATTAAGTCTAGTTTTTGGAAGACGACAGAGTAAAGAAGAAGAAAAAATAGAGTAAAGAGAGTGTTATTGAAGAAGTGTACCTTTCCCCTTTTCATAGGGTTAAAGATGTACTTGAGAGAGAAAAAATGGAGGCCACTTACTTGAGTGCTTTACAGCTGGCAGGTTGGTGGTGTCAGAATATTTATAGTAAGTGATAACCACATTTAATACGAAGCAGAGGGGAGGCAGGCTGTAAGTTTCCTGAGAGAAATTATCCTATGTGGAGTTTCATATTTAGATATTCCTGAATAGCCAACATTCGGGTATAAATCGGAGTAGGACAGTTGACAAGTCAAAGAATAAGATGGATCCCACCAAACTGATTTTTAGGTCTCCTTTCCACGTAGTCTTCTCTGATTGGTCAGATATTTTGCGTATCATTAGTAGTCCTCCTACTTTGAGTCTAGAATGTTCTAGACTAAAGAGTATGAATAGATAATTCTTCTTCAATACTCTTGTTCATACAATGCTTATCCTTGGAGAGATTCAGTCTTTAGAGTTTAGGAATGTTCCCAAGACTTAGATGCTTAAAGCCTCCCTGAGGAGGAGTATTTATACCACAAGTCCATGGGGCTATGGGACTCTCACTTGTGGAGAGATTTTGACTTCCAAATTTGATTGATTCTTCATGGGGAGAGCCTCATTATGGAGGTTGATTGGTGCCTAGGGAGGATTTATGTTCCTTAAACTCTCGTGGTGCAAAGTCTCACTTTTGGAGGAATAATTTGGAAGTTGGAGGGTTTGGTCCTTTTATGTTTTGGAGTCTGCCCCCCGTGTGGGTTTCTAAGGCAGCTTCCCTCTGAGGGGAGATTTTCTAAATAGATATTTCCAATAGAGGAAATGTTGCTCCCATAGGGAGTTAGAGATTTCAGAGTAGACCTTTCTTTGAATAAGATTCTAGTCCCTTGGGGGAGATTCAAGTCTTTGACATGGAATTTCCTGTGGAAGAAGATTTAAATCTTTGACAGGAAATTTCCTGTAGAGGTAGATTCAAGTCTTTGACAGAGAATTTCCTGTGGAGGAACTTTGTTCCCTTGGGGGGGATTTAGATCCTCTATTGAATTTCTTCAAGATTTATTCCCTTGGAGGAGATTTAAATATTCTATTGAATTTATTTAAGTTTTAATAGGAATTTTCCTGTGAAGCTCCCATATGAGAGGTTGATCTTCCTGATGGAGAATTTCCAATGGAGAAAATTTTACTCCCGTGAGGAGGCTAATATTCCTGACTGGAGGAAATTTTACTCCCTTGGGGAGGCTAAGTCTTCGAATAAAAATTTTCGATAGAGGAACTTTACTCCCATGGGGGAGTTGGAGGTTCTTGGATGGATATTCTTATGAAGTTTTTTTTCTTTAGGGAAATTTAATATCTTCAAATGAAATTTTCTTGTAGGAAAAATTTCTTTGAATGAGAATTTTTTGTGATGAAAGTATTTCTCCTGTGCAAGAGTTGAAGATGCTTGAGCAGGAGATTTTCATAGAAGATTTTCTTTAAGAGGAGTTCATCACTTGGTTCATCAATAATTATTTTTGTATCTGAGCAGAATAAAGAATCTTTTCTTCTTGACAAGGACTTATAATATACTAATGCTTTGAGAGCTGAAGAGAGGAATTTCTCGAAATCGTGATAGATCACTAAGTTGTCTCGTTGACTATATTGATGATGGAGATTTCCTTTCCAATGAGATAAATTCTGTTCAAGGATAAGGTGATAATATCATAAAAGAAGTGTACATATTCATAAAATTCATTGTTGTACTTAACAATAAATGTAGCAATTCATGCAAATGCTATGTTACTTAGGTCATTGAGAGCCTAAACACTAGTTCTCTTTTCTCAAAGAGAACCTTATGGGGTTAGGAGTTCACATAAAGGCTAAACATAATTAACCTAAGTAGTAAGAGAAAAGGTTTAAAGCTTACTCAGGAATAACTTTCCTGAGTAGGATAAATAATGTAAAGTTATTTTCCTGTATAGGAAAGGATTCATGCTTTATAGCTAAAACATGCATCATCATAAAGCAATCATTAAAATGTTATTACTAAAGGTATTAGAAAAGGAAAACTTATCTGGTAAGATGTAAGTAGTCTTGGAGATTTCCTGTAGACATTTTATATACAAATGAATAAACACAACTAGCATTGAGGAATTTGATCCTATCCCTTTGCTTTTGATTTGAGTAAGATGCATATGCAGACTCCACAATGAGGAGGGATTCCTTTTTCTTTGAAAACTCTGCTTGACAATATTGCTTCACCTTTGAGGCGGGAAAAGTGAAAATCATTAATTTTCTGAGTAGTGATGGTGGTTCCAAGTAGGAATTTCCCCATATTGGATGGAATTCAAAGACCCCAAAAATATAAAAACTAGATAGGATCTCAACATAGATATTCTGTAGTAGAAATTTCCCTCCACATGCTGTTATCTTATAGGGAGAGTTTACTTAAGGATTTGCTTGTTTGAGGTATCTACGCCATAGATAGGAATTTTCCAGAGTTGGTTTATCTACTCAGTATTTCAAGAAAAGAAGAATCTTTTAAGTCTTCTTTGTGATTGGGCGCAAATCTAATAATACGGAATGCATCATCTTATAAGAGCTGTAAGATCCTTTGGCCTCGGAGAAGGGCGATTGGGGATTTGCCACATGTTCAAAGAATATATTTCCATTGGCCTTTTTATTATTCCACTCAATAAATTCTTTAAATTCCTTTGCCAACTCACTCAGGTGTGCTGAAGAGTGAGATATTTTCCTATCGGGGAAATCCCGCTAAAAAATGTCTACATAGGATTCCAAAGCTCATTTTCCTCAGTGGCTTCTAGGATGTTTATGTTTATGGAAATAAGACCTCATTCTGAATTCTTCTCTTATAGTGTAAGCTTTAATTCTTTTATTTCTTTGTCTCCGTTTCTCCTTGGAAGATAAACCCAACTATCATTTCTAGCTAGAAGCTTCTGAATAGTAGCTATCATTTTCAGCCTAGGTGGATGAGCCTAGAAGGTGCATAGAGCTGGTCCTATCTATGTCCTCATCATCCCGAATAGGTAATCTTCGTGTACCCCTTTGGGTGTCTCTATATCGGGATTTACAACCTGAGCTTTTCTTTTCTCCTGTCTCCTTTGAGCATCAGCTATGTAATCCATCTTTTCCATTAAATCCTTGAAGAATTTTATTGGCACCTTCACAGTTTGTGGTCGTTTAAAACCCAACTCAGAAAACCTCGTCACTTATTTTGGTTCATGTCTCCTAGTGAATGCGCTTGAATTCACTGTCACAAAAAGTCATAAATTTCTTCCCGAAAGTAAAAAAATAGCAGCAACCACGAGAACCCAATAATTTTTACATAACATACAGTAAAGTATATATTCTTTCTTTGATTTTCAATGAAGAAAATACAAAGCTCAAGAGAAATTATAAGGACAATAATTTTTCACTTGTAAATGAAGAACATATATGATGAAAGAGATTTGAAGGGAAAAAAGGATAATTTTTAAGCAACAAAATCACCCTTTTTTCCCACAGACGGCGCCATTTTGATGGTGGGTACTCCATCATCTCAGCTCCAGCTAGCAAGATAAGTCTGCAAGAATTAACAACAAAGAGCTAAAGGGCTTGGAAAGTCCCAAGACCCCTCCGACGATCAAGTCAGTAATATCCCGAGTGGGTATAGCAATGAGCTATATTAGGTATGTTAATGAGAATGAGAGAAATGAAGTTGTCTGCATTAAGTCTGGTTTCTAGAACACGATATTCAGAGTGAAGAAGAAGAAGAAATGGAGTAAAGAGAGTGTTGTTAAAGAAGTATATCTTTCCCCTTTTTATAGGATTAAAGATGTACTTGAGAGAGAAGAAATGGAGGCCACCTACTTGAGTGCTTTACAGCTGGCGGGTTGGTAATGTCAGAACATTTATGGTGAGTGACTGCCGCATTTAATGAGAAGCAGAGGGGAGGCATGCTGTAAGTTTTTTGAGAGGAATTATCCTGTGTGGAGTTTCATATGTAGAGATTTCTGAATAGCCAGCATTCGGGTATAAACCTGAGTGGGACAGTTGACAAGTCAAAGAACAAGATGGGTCCCACCAAACTGATTCTCAGATCTCCTTTCCACATGGTCTTCTCTGATTGGTCAGATATTTTGTGTATCATCACATACCATAGAAGAGGTT
>CATIWO010201629.1:0-66008 GCA_949673435.1 Macaranga tanarius
AACAATAAGATATATAGTTATTATTAATTTGTTAAATATTAATTACAAATATAATAAATGGTTTAAGCATGAATTTTTAGATAATAAATAAGTAATATAATCTCCGAATTTTGGTTTCGCTCCGGACCGATTTGAAATCTCTATTTTCTCCAAATCTCCGTCCCGACTTGCTCCGATTTTTCGGAGCAATTCGGAGTGGAGATTTTAATTTTCGGGTTCGGGTCCGGAGAACTATTTTTTGAAATCTCCGACGTTTGGATCGAGTCCGGAGAATTTGCATTCTCCGGACTGCTCCGAGCCCCGCTCAGCCCTATCTAGAACCAACAATATCTCTAGTTTGAAATTGAACATACCTATCTCCTTTAAATTCATGAAAAATAGGGAAAGGAGCCTCATACCTTGGAGCAAGATCAATAGGTTGGTCCTCCTCCTCATCTTGAATGATAGTCTTACCTTTGAAAGCCTTAGAAGATTCACTACTAGAAAATAGAGATTTAGCGACAGATTTTTCCGTCGCTAAATCCCTGAATTTCGTCGGTAATAACATTACCAACGAATTGCCGATGAAAAATAATCCGTCGGCAAAATCCTCGTCGCTAATTATTACCGACGGATTTTCAAAATCCGTCAGTAAATTAGCGACGGAATATTCCGTTGCTAATTACCGATGAAAATTCTTCCGTCGGTAATTTCTGACTAAATTGCCTACCAATGTAGGAGCTTTTTACCGACGGATTTTTCCATCGCTAACAATTCCGGTGCTAATTCACGACGAAAACGATTCCGTCAGTAATTGCCTCTAGTACAAAACATAAAAGTTGTAGAGGACACTCTGAAGTTTCCAAAGTATCAAATCTTGCTCAAATCAGAAGTCTATAACTCAAGTTATGCTCAAAACACTAAAACTGATGAAAAACCAAAATAGAACCCGAATTCCCAACTTACAAAACCTAACTTAATTAATCAAAATAAATGCAAGGCTTACCTAATTGATACTCGCATAAACTTATAGATCTTCTAAAACTCTCCAAAATAATTCTTAGATGAGTAGAGAAAATATAAAAATCTCCCAAAGCTATCAAACCCTCTCTTATTCTTCTTCTTCTCTACACTCAAAAATCTTTACAACACTAAATATATACACACACACACACACTCACCAATTAAAAATCACTATTTGCCCCTTTAAAAAGTCTCCCATAATAATTACATATTATCATAATATCTTACTAATAATAATAATAATAATAATAATAATAATATAGATAATATCAACTATTATTTCTAAATAAAATAATAATAAATATCACCAATATCTACACACACCCTTACTAAAATTGGATTATTACCCAAAAATCCACAACTTTATATTTTGACTAATAAGTCCAAACTCATCTTACAAATATACCCCTCTCTACCAAAATACACATGCCCCACATAAAATGCAACTCATAACTCTACTCCACATATCAAGAAATTACTATGCATACACAGTGCATCTAAAATGGAGGTGTTAAAATGAGATAAAATACCATCAAATTTGTCACATCCGTGATCGTAAGATGACGAGTCAGTGCAATTAGATAATAAATAATTAAGAAAATAAAATTAGTAAAAAAATGAATAAAAGAAGAGTAAGAGGACTTAATTGAGCGAAAAAAAGTTTAATTTAATCGAGAAAAGGACCAAAGGAAGAAGAAAGATGAATTAAGGGACTTAAATAGATAGTTACGAGGTGAGGTGTCTTTTAATTAGGGATTTTGGGACAAATATAACCTAATAAAACTACAAATTTACATGTTTAGGAGACCTAAGCCAAACTTATCGTTTAAAAAAAAAAAAGAACAGAAGCATATTTTGCAAACCAAAGGAGAAGAAGAAGATCACGAGGATTCTTAAAGGTTGAAGACTCTGAGGTAAATTATAGGAGAAATAAGTGAAATTAGGGAGAGTTATAGGCTGTAAATCTTAAAGAAAGCTGAAATTGTTGTAGAGGAATTGAAGGAGGAGGAATCTAGAGACTAGGAGGAGTTATAAGGAGGATTTATAAAGGAATTATGAGTGAATCTATCTAAATCTTTCTCTTTTCAAATTTAAGTTTTGTTATTTTGAAGCATCACTTTTTTGTTACTGTAACTTTGCTACCAATTTATCAAAATTTTGAAAATTATTGTACTATTCTCTTAAGGTTCTAATTTCTAATCTTTAGTAAGTTTGTGAGGTGGCTTCTATGTTTTAAAATTATGAAAAATTCTTATGAAATCTATTGTTGCTATGAATACCTTATTGTTGAGTCTTTCATTGAATTTTCTTCTTGGTAATAAAGAGTTTGAAGCTCATTTTAATGAATTAAAACTAATGAAAACGAATCTAAAGAAGTGTTAAATGACTGTGAGTGAGTGTTATTGTGTTTATTGAGGTAAACTGGTTATGAATTATGGTATGAGAATAAGTAGAAATAGAGGTTAGAGAATCTGAGTGCAAAGCAGAGATAATTGCCTCTGCGAAGGGCCGACCACTTATTTAAAGAGGTGATTGCCTATTTAAAAGAGGCAATCACACTTATGATGAGACAACTACCTCTGTGGGCTATAATTAAGACCAAATCCTACATATTCTAACGTGATTTGAGAAAAAGAACACCTGAATTCAAACATATCAGTATCTATATAATATAAACATGTAAATAACAAAGAAAAATTAAATAAAAAATGAGGACCTTACAAATATATATACAATAAAGAAAAGTATATAAAAAGATAAATATGTAAAATACAAACAAAGTCTATAAGAATGATATAACAATGAGTACAAGCACATATGTTAATAAGAGATTGTAAGTCCATATCGAGGACATGGTAAGGTTTAGTGAATAATCATACCTGAAGTATGACATTCAAAAAGGAATTGATAGAAAATTGTAACTTTGGCTCCCTATGAGCGATATAAATAAGATAAGGCCTTGTTTGTGATATGATTCTTTGGGACCGTGCAGGCACAATCTCTAGGGCTAAGCTAGCACATTATAAATAAATAATAGTAATAACTTTCGGTGTTGTGATAGTACTAGTCATCCTAATATCTGCTTGTGCATATGGTACAATGATTTAAGGTTAATATGAACAATTCTAAATCATATTAAGCTCTAAATGAAAATATAAAACTTTTTAAAAGTTTAATGAGCACTATGTTGAATATTGAAAGAGTATACTTTAATAAATATAAGAAGAGCTGTTTAAGAGGCTGAGATGGCAGGTACAAGGGGGTTGTATGAAAGTTATTGACTTGTGTTTGAAATGAGCAATTTTTTATGCTTAAATTCATGTTGTTAATCATGGTAATCAATAAGAGAATGTTAGTATGGATGATAAATATATGTTCCATATATTAAACATGTGGTATTGAAAATCTCTACAAAGAATTTAAGAAAGTATAAAAATTTCATTGGCTTGTTAACTTATAAGAAAATAAAATTATAAGTGTTAACTATTAATGCAGTATCTCTTGTGGATCTTTTCTTTGCTATATTGCCAAATTAATATTCCTTCTTTGGTGATCAGTTCTTTGGGACCTTTTCTCTAATGTTATTCGATTATAATTATTATACTTCGTTCACTCACTGGGTATTTTCTTATGAAAATATTCATCACTCTTAGTCTTTATTTTTCCAGAGTAAGTTATAGTTAGCTATTTGAGAGATAACTCTTAGTTTACTATGGCTACTTGTAAGATGCAAAGTTCAAGAAGGTGAAGTCCAGAAGAGGAGAGTCTTTTACCTGAAGTGACAGTTGGACAGTTTTGAAGATATGCTATATAATAATTGTTATAAAGAGTTGTAAGAATAAATTAGAATAGTATGTTTGAGTTAGCTAACATTTATATTTTGATGGTTATGTATTAATGGTTGACATTAGAATTTTGATATGTTAAGGATTTAAGTATATTGTATTTGTTATACTTAAATAAATATAATTATGTAAAGAGTATAATGGAAATGGTTATTTTTTATGCAAATAGTTATTTTGAGTTAAAAGTGGTACTATGTTACATCAGTGCCTGAGTTAGGCATTCGAGGATTGTGATCGTCTAATGAAGGTGTCGATGAGGTGGGGTTTCACAAAATTTATAATTATAAAAGATATTTTTAAAATCTCTTTTGAGAAAAACATACCAAACGTCTCCACTTTTATTCCTTACTAGATTAAGAGGTATCTCCTCGCTCACTCTACTATGCGTTTATTACCATCATAAAAATGTAAAAATTTATTAGATTACAAAATTGGCATTAAAATAAAAGGGATAAGTACAAATAAGAACCATGTGGTTTAAGCGTTTAACATTAGGGGCTTGTAGTTTTTTTTTTTTTTTGTGAAACTTCAATACCTTTTGATTTCATAGTTATAGTACTTAGGTGACAAATTTTATTATAACTTGTGATTTCACTCTCCTCAAGCATCCAAAAATTAAAATTTTAATATAATTTGATAGAGGAGTAAAAAATAAGTCTATCTATGGTAGTTTTAAGTGGCAAAAATAATAGAAAAAGAAAAAATAAATAAATTTTTCATATTTTTATTTTTAAAAAAAAGAGTTTGAATACTATGGACAATGACACTATTGCTAAATCCATGTTCAAATTATGAAAAATTGATTAAAATTAAAAATTGAATTTTTTGGAAACTGAAATAGAGATAAATCACGAGTTATGATAAATTTTGTCACTTAAGTGCTATTAATTTAGAATCATTGGGTATTAAAATGCCAAAAAAAATTATAGAGTCCTGATAGTAAAACAATTATATTTGTACTTATCCCAAATTAGAAAAAAAAAAAAGAAAAAAGGAGCTAACCTCAAATAATTCATGGAGAGAGATCAAATAGAGGGAAGTGGAAACAACATTAGAAAAATAAATAGCAAAATCCGCACCACTGTCGCTAATAATAGCACCAAATAAATGTGGATAACTATCAGATACCTCATATTTTTGTAACTTAACTTTTATTGGATGTCCAAGGGACATATTATATTACTTTTATGAAAAAGAGTAACTATAATTTCACTTTATATCGTTTCTAATTTATAGTTTATTTTTGCGACAACTTAATATTTTTATTTCACAATGTTCATAAAAAATTGATCAACTTTTAATTTTTTAATTGTTCACATGTTGTTCTAAAAATAATTATTACTATGTAATTTTTTACTATTATAACTACATATCACAATTGATAAAAATGTGAAATTATAACTTTTTCTTTTTAATTTTTATTCAAATATTATAAATAAGAAAATCCATCTTTAAGCCCCCCATGCTCACATTAGTTGAATCCCTAAATCTTTGACTTTTTTAAGTTAAGCCTATAAGCAATCGAAGATTTGTTTTCATTTGTATTAGTTACAATACCTCTATAAACTTCTAATCATATCAATGAAAAATGAAGGTGTTATTTTTAATTTTTATCTTTCTATCTATGCTTATAGTATTAGAATAGTCATAATTCTTATGAGTGCATTTGATTATTCTCCAATAGTCGATTCAGCTAGAAACCTACTTTAATAAGGAAAACTCATTTTCAAGTCATTCTTTTTGGAAAATTTAAATGTTCTAAGCTTTTAACTCATTTTCCTTTATCTTTATTATTATTATTCCATTCCTTTTCATTTTGTTTTGTTTCTGTCCTTGTTTCTTTGTTCCTAATCCATTATTTTCTTGTTCATTACTAGGATTTGGAGTATTACAAGACTAAAGAACCGCAATTGGAAAGTCCTTAGGTGAAAAAGGCACAAGCATGAGAATATTAGAGAGAAAAGCCATTATGATTTGTGTGAAACATGAGTAAATTTATATCTTTTGAGTGCAAACACATTAGGGAG
Organism: Macaranga tanarius; assembly: GCA_949673435.1. Lineage (NCBI taxonomy): Eukaryota > Viridiplantae > Streptophyta > Magnoliopsida > Malpighiales > Euphorbiaceae > Macaranga > Macaranga tanarius. The sequence goes on from CATIWO010201629.1 coordinate 5,876, forward strand.
TATGTGAGGAACATTCTTGTAGGTTTGAAAACATGTCTATTGATAAAAATAAAGGTAAGAAAGGTAGAGAAATAATGAATATTAATTTTAATCTAAAAGCAATGCAATAATAATTTGAGCAAATGAATGTTAGATTCCTTAAAATTAGAGACACCGTAGAGAAACATTGGTCAACCATCGCTAATTTTACAAAGGGAAACTCTAAAAATACAATATTGAGGTGGATATTTGGCTGATTTAAGTGATGATTCTTATGACAATTAGGAAAAAGATAGAAATATGGGTGGTGAAGGATTTGGCTGAGAAGGCAGAGGTGGTAGAGGAGGATGAAGCTTTGAAAGGAATCATTGAGAGTGGACTAAAAGGGGTAGACGAGAGGATAGGTAGGATAGAGATCTTAGTAGTATTAAGATGAAAATTTCCTCTTTTCTAGGGAAAATTGATGTTGATTTATATTTGGAATTGGAGAAGAGAGTTGAATTAGTTTTTAATTATCACAAAGAGAAAAAAGTTAAATTAGCTACTATAGAGTTCATAAATTATATCGTGATTTGGTAGGATCAAATAAAGCAAGATAAAAGGTGAAACCAAGAATACCCTGAAGATACTTAAGAGGAGATGAAATTGATAATGAGGAAGCAATTTATTTCAGGTTCATAATATAGGGAACTCTATCAATGATTGCAAAATTTAGTGCAAAGATCCAAGAGTGTAGAGGAGTACTAGAAGGAGATGGAGGTTACTATAGCTAGGGCAAATGGAGAGGAGGATAAAAGAGGCAACAATGGCTTGATTTCTAGTCAGTTTAACATAAATACTACTGATGTGATCAAATTACATCACTATATGAAGCTTAAGGATTTGGTGTATAAAATCATAAAAGTGAAAAAGTAGCTTAAAATGAGGTTTTATTTCTCAATTTGGATTAAATTTAGGTTCCAAATCCTTTTAGAAACTGAACTAGAGTAAAAAGGATAACATATGCAATCTGAAGACTAGGGCTAAAACCATTAAGCCAAAGAAAACTAATTTTGGTACGGATAAGGGTAAAAAGAAGAGTTCTTAAAGATAACTAACTTTAAAAACTAATTAAATGTTTTAAGTGTTTTAGGGCATGGTCATATGCATCTCAATGTCCTAATAGAAGAGTCATGATCATGAGAGGAAATGGTGATATTGAGTCTGCAAGTGATAATGATGATGATATGCCACTTTTGCCCAATCCTAATGATGTTGATGAGATGTCACTAGTTGTAAGTGAAACCTTAATGGTGAGGTGAATTTTGAGTAGCCAATGTAAATGGAAGAATGAGGAACAATATAAAAATATATTTCATATACGCTGCCATGTTCATAATATAATATGTACTTTAATTATCGATGGTGATAATTATACAAATGTTGCTAGTATTTATTTTATAAAGAAACTAAATTTGAACACATTAAAGAATCCAAGGTCGTATAAATTACAATAGTTCAATAATTATGATAAAGTGAAGGTGACTGTTCTCAATATTATATTATAAAGATGAGGTATTATATGACATGGTTCCAATGCAAGCTAGTCACATTCTTTTAGGGCCCATGGAAATTTAATAGGGATAAGGTTCAATTTAGCCCCTAATGTATTTTGAGAAGCTCAGTTAAACCTTTAATCTATTTTTTGGCTCAAAAACACACATAATGTTATTCAGTCCGTTCATTTAGCCCCTTCTATAAGGTTTGACATCTAATAAAATTACAAACTAGTTCCTGAAATTATGTTTAGTTTAGAGAGAGTGATGATTAAATAAAATAATTTTCTTAAAATTATAGAATTAATAAAAAATTAAGGATAATTTTATCTATTGAAATTTAAAACTTAAAATATTTGATAGAAAAACAATTTTAGGAACTAGTTTATAATTTTTTTAGATGTTAACCATTTTAGAAGGGGCTAAATTAATGACCGAATTGCATAACATTAAGTGTGTTTTTGAGCCAAAAAATAGATTAGGGGCTTAACTGAGCTTCACACCATATATTAAGGGCTAAATTTAACCTTATCCTAATTTAATAATAGGGCAAACCATGATGAGTATAAAAAATAGTTCTCTTTCCAACATGAAGGTTGCAAGATTGTATTATTGCCAATAAAGCCATATAAGGTGTATAAGGATCAATTACGACTTCAAAAGCGATATGAGCATATGAGAAAAAAAGAGGAAGATAGCGAAAAAAAAGAGTGAAAATATGCAAGGGAGAGAAAAATCAATGAGTGTGCACAAAATAAAGAAAAAAATCAAAAGAAATATGCAAAAAAAGAAGAGTAAGAGTGAGAAAATGAGTGTTTTATGCAAAAGAGAGTGATATTAGAATTCTGTTATTAGCTAAATGCATTATATTTGTTATAATGTGTAAAGAAGCTTTCTTTAACACTAACAATCTTGACAAATCTCTTCCTAGTATGTGCATATTTTGTTATAAGAATTTAAAGGTGTCTTTCTCGAAGAAGTACTGTTGACCTTTTGCATGATCATGGTGTTGATTAATCAAATCAACCTTTATTTTGACTTTAACAATCAATTTTAGTTGCTAACTTATTCATTTAAGTGTGATTATAAGTGAGATTAAAGTATTTGATAAAGTAAGCATTAAAAGTTGAATCAAATCTCAATTGAAGCCCTCAAAAGTCCTTAAAAGTCATATGGATAATCATAACTCAAAAGAGGTCAATTGGAGCAAAAAATATAAAGCTTTCTAAGGGCCAAACACCACTCACGATCCTGAGGAGCACCCGAGCTAAGCCTCTTCTTTCCAAATGAAGCATGAGCCTCTCATGATTGTGACATATCTGGTCATGATCCTAAGGTGCTGGTTATGATCCTGAGGAGCTTTCCAATGATTAGATTTGAATATAACGGTCATATGTTCGAAGCTCACGATCCTGAAGGTGCCGCTTACGTTTCTAATCAACCAAAATCTTGCAAAAAGCTAAAATGATATTAAATAAAGATGGAGGTAATTTTGGATGAATCTAATACTTTTTAACAACTATTTTTTCACCTCCAACTATAAATACAAGACTTAGAACTTCATTTATGAAGTTAGAGAATTGGTGGAGCAAATTGATTATGCAAATTCATTAAACCAAACTTCATTTTTTTTTGTATTTTTTCTTTGAATATCTATTATTTATAAACAAACTCTTGTTGAGTTTGTAACTACCATTCTTGTGAGAGTTAGGTGAGTATTTAGTTGATAAGATTCTCTCTCCTACTCATTCTTGGGGTTAAAAAGTGGGTGGTGAGAATTCATTCAACTTGGGTTTGTGTTAATCCCTTGAGAAAAATACTTAATTATAAAGGTTGTGAGTTAGCATTGAAAACTATTGTGGGAAAGTTTAAGTGTGAGCCTTGAAAATACTTGGAAAAAGGTTTAGTTATTGTCATTGGATTTGGAGTCCTTTCCAGAATGTGTTTTATCCTCACACTTAACAAGTTTTACTATCATCAATTGCAATAATTTGTAACCGTTGATGTCAGAGGAGGGACTTGATAGGCTCAATTCTCTTACCAATCTCACAATCGATGACACCAATCTAAGTACAAAGACGTTTATGCTTTTATTTTCTATGAATTTGCTTGTTTTTTTCTGGGCATCTAAGATTCTTTTTTAATTTTTATTTTTGGTGTTTGCTTTTGTGAAAGAATTTGTATTTTCTATATTCATTGTTGTTATTGTTTATACTATTTAAATTTCGGTTACGAATCTTAGTTTTAATATTTTGAACTGATGACTTAAATTTGCAGGATGGCGGTTTGTAGTGGTGGTTTGTGTTATTAGTTCATAGTGGTTCACAAATGTGAGAGTAGTTAAAAGAGATGAAATATCTTTTTTCTTTTGCATAAAAATTATATGTCGGCCCATTTAATAAAATGTATGATAATAGTGAATTTGATTGTAGATGTCCATTTAAGCTCTGTTAAGTAGAGGGGCTTCAATCAGAGTTTTTTTTTTTTTAAGAATTTTGTGTTTAAATGGTTCTACAAAAATTTAAAGGGCATATGTGCTACTCAGTATAAATATTAAGGGCGAAAATGTACCTTTACCCCTTTATTCATATATTCGGTTTTTTAGGGAAGTTATAAAAAATGGCTAAAACATAGATGATTTTTTCAAATATACGGTTGACTTTTTTTTTTTTTTCAAAAACACAGTGTTGACAACATATTCTTTAAAAAATACGGTTGTTCTCTCACATACAAACAACAACCTCACAACAACTTCACAACAACTACCATCAGTAAAAACTATAAACCATATAACAACAACTTCACAATAATAACTAAAAATAATTAATTGTATTTATATAAATTAATTATATTTATATACTTTAATAAATAAATATGTAATAATTATTATATAATTATTAATAATACTATTATATAATTATTAATAAAATAAAATAATTAATTTATAACACAAAAAAGACATAAAAACAAATCAAAATATGAACAACCTAACAAAACTAGAAAAAAAAACAAAAGATAGCAGTAACAATTTGACAACAATCAAATTCGAATACCTATAATAGTCAAATATAACCACTTAAGAAAATATTAAACTAAAATAATTAAAAAATATAATTTACTTCAAATATATATTAAAAATTTAACCAAAGTAAAGTTATTAATTATTTTTAAAAGTAAATTGATAAAAAAACAAAGGATTTGGAGATTAAATTGATTAAAAAAAATTGTATTTCAGGCTCCGTTTGTTTACGGAAAATATTATGTTTCTTGAAAAATATTTTTCAAAAAAAATATTTTTCAAAAAAATATAATATTTTTTTTATGTTTGGCTACAACACTAGAAAAATAGTTAAAAAGTATTTTTAGTATTCAGTTTATAATAGATTTTTTTTCTAAATTATACAATATTACATATAAATGGTAACATTATTTTTTATTATTTTTTCTCTTTTTATATTTGATAAACATTCAAGTCTTGGAAAATAACTTTCCGTTTTCAAAATGGGAAGTTGTTTTCCCATATTTTTAAGTTATTTTCCTTTGACTAATAACTTATTTTTCTTTGACTTATTTTATTTTGGTAATTAAACATTAGAAAATAAGGGAAACTATTTTCGGGAAGAATATTTTCCGTAAACAAACGGAGCCTCAATTTTCAAATAAATTTTAACAAATCAAATGCCCAAAATCATAATAAACCACTTCAATTCTTATTCTTCCCAGTTTTAACAAATTTATCTTCTGATGCAACTTTCAGATTTTCCTTTTATTCATTTGTTTTTTCAAGGTCTCAAATATCATTTGTCTTCTAGTACACACATACAACACAACATAATTTAACTCAAAATTATAGAGGCTTTTAAGAAACTTGGTAATAAAAGAATGAATCTTCATCACCATCTTTAAAGGCTTAAAGGGGCAATATCAGGTTGTGACTTGATCCTTCTCTTTCTAAGACGCTCTGCAAGTATGAAGGTGAGCTCTAGCGACTGTGAGGCATTAACCCTGGATAAAGTCGTAGTGGGTGTGACAGCGCCAACTCAAGTCATCAAATGTCACAATTCGTGATCCACCAATACACTCTCTCACATTCTGGCCAATCATTTTCTAGATGAACTCCACCAGGTGGCTTCCCTCTTATTCGTGCACATTAAAGAATGCTCTCACCTATGCCTGCAAAAATTATTAAATTATATCAACATTAGATAATTTAGAAAGGAGTATATTGCCATAAAATTATAAAAAATAGCAACAACAACCAAACAACAATTAAAAAACAATTAGAAAAAAATTAAAAAATAAAAACAACAATCCAACAATAACTTGTTAACAAATAAATTTAAATAGCTCTAATACTCAAATATAACTATTTAAAAATATTAAACTAAAATAAATTAAAAATTAAAATATGAAAATAATTTACTTCAAATATTTATTAAAAATTTAACGAAAATAAAATCATTAATTATTTTTAAAAATTAAAAAAAATTAAGTTGCAACAATTAAATTCTTCAAACAATTTAACAATTCAACAACAAATTAACAAACATAAAAAAACCATAATTTAACTAAAAAAAAACATATTCATTGAATTTTTTTGCTAAAAAAAATAATATATTTTACTTATTTACTCAAAATTTTGTAATATTTAAAAAAAGTAAATGACTAAAAATAGAGTTAAAAAAAACTCAAAACCAGAAAAAAAAACACGGATAACAACTAGATAATAACCAAAAAACAATTAAAAAAATAAATAAAAATAAAAAAATAACAATAACAATCCAACAACAAATTTAAATAACTATGTTCGTCTCTATTTTAGAATGCATGAACAGAATTGCGTCCACCGTAAACCTGCCTAATTCTCTCTTCCTTAAATCACTATTTTTACTTTTCTTTTTTGGACCTTGATAATAATGATGGCTGGATGAATCTTTTTTTTTTTTTTTATTTACGATGACATCATACCATCATGGAGTGGAGGATTAATCAATGTAACTGGGAAAGGTGGTTCATAGGAGCAAACTACAACTCTTGTAAATGTGGTTCATAGTCTTCAGCTTACAATTGCATAGGACTCTTTTCTTTCTTTTTTATAATTTAAATGCACATCTAATGTGTGGAATTGATATTAATTCAAATCTAGAAATTTAACCTATAGTTCAGAGCTGGTTCGGATTAATATATCATGCGAAGGAAACAGTTCATTTTCAACTCCTGCTATTGGGTAAGATACCATAATAATAATAATAAAAAGAATTATATGATGTAAAACACACATGAATTGCTGTTTAAAAAAAGAATTATCCTGATTTTAAAACATTTTAATCAAAATGAGTGTACCGTGATATTTTACCATTTTTTTTTTTAATTGTTCAAAACACGCACACTTAGCTTAAAGGGCCGTTTTTGAATTTAGGGTAAAGGTACATTTTCACCCCTAATGTTTACACCTAGGAGCACATTGGCCCTTAAAAACTTTCTTGGCTCATTTGAACACAAAATGTTAAAAGTGAAGTTTTTAAGCCCCTAACTTCACGGTGATAAACGAATTCCATCTGTATCCAATATTAAATTGTAATTTTTAGTGTCCAATTATCAATTACATTCCAAAACTTTATTTTATTTCAATCTTACCATCTTTTTCACCCATACACATTCAATCATGAACTCCAAATAAACGAACTCCATCTCTACATTACTTGGGTCAACTCCCACCACCGACAACAACATCACCACTGCAATAATCATTTCCAAACATTCTATCCACATACTTAACAAAACTAAAAAATCTGACGTCTTATGCACAGACTTAACAAAAATCAAAAATCAAATTGTAATTACCAATATTGTAGACGCCCAAACTTTCAAAAAGAAACAACACAAATATTATCTCATAATTTCAAAAAAGAAGCATAGAAAATTCATGTGCAGATGAATATAAAGCTTCATATGCAGTCCATGAATTTAAAAATAAATAAATAAATGAAAAGACAAGGAGTCAATATTTAAATCAAGATAAACAATTTCAACTATAAGTTATTGACATGCACTGAAAAAGCTATGAATTGTGCTGAATGCATTTTTTGCAATAATAACAGAACTGGGCAATTCACAGTATTAAAAATTTGATCAAGCAAGATTAGAACCCTAAATGCAGGTCCTGATCTGACATAGGACTATAAGCGGGGAATGGAACTAGGTAAACAAGAATAATAGAAGTATGAAATTCTATTATTATTATTATTATTATTATTTCTTGATTTATACTCATTATTAGCTAATACACACTATAATTACTTGATTTTAACATTACTCATTATTGCTACTGAGAAGAAGCAATCAAGCAGGACTAGATCAAAAGAGGAGGAGGCGGCAAGGGACTGGATCGAAGGAGGAGGAGGCAGCATCGGACAGGATCTAAAGGGGAGGAGATGATAGCGGACTGGATCGAAGGAGGAGACAACAAGGGACTAAGTCGACTAAAGGAGAGGCAACGTTGGACGTAGATCAGTTTAAGGAGGCGGTGGCAATAGATGTTGATCGACATGAGGAGGAGAAGGAGGTGGCAGCGGTGACTAGGTTTTTGAGTTGAGAGGAGAGTGTTTATTTTGGCATATCTGAAAAGGGAAGATGGTGGTGGGATTTTGAATGTGATTTTCATTCATTTTGATATATATATATATATATATATGAGTGTGCATGTTAAGAGAGAAAGGGGTAAGGGTGAAAAGAAAAAAAAAACCTAAGGTTCTAATTGATATTTTTTTTATTAAAAATTATACTTTAATATAAAAAGAAAACGCACAGTTAGAAATTCTGTTATCTGAGGAGCTTAAAAAGTTTGTTTTTTAAATTTTTATGTTCAAATGAGCCAAAACATTCTTTAAGGGCCAATGTGCTCCTAGGTGTAAACATTAGGAGTGAAAATGTACCTTTACCCTTGAATTTATTAGCTCTCGTTGGTTTTTTATTAGCTTAATCAATAGGATAGCCGCCTCAATTTATTTTTTTTGAACAATTCAATTGAATTAGATTAATAAAAAGTCAACTGAGATTTTAGTGATTCACAATAAATAAGATTCAGAGGTTCATCAAAACACCAAAAAATATAAAAATCGGAGATTTAAATAATTAATAATATCATATTAATTTTATTATTGAGTAATTATCAATTATCCCTTGGGTAAAATTAATATATTTTATATAATATTTCAACTGTGAGATTATATTTATTTAATAATTCATATTTTAATTAAATTTCATTTTTTCTGTTAGTAAATTTATATTTTATCTCATATTAATACATATTTTCTATTTAATTTATTTTTGTTATTTTTCTATCTTTATTAGAATTACTAATTTTTTATTAAAATTTTTTATGGTACAATGCCAAAAAAACAAATATTATATTAGAAAAATGACAACTTTAAAAATTAAAAATAAAAACATGCCATGCTAGTGACTTAAAAAAAATTTAAAAACTTTCAAAAAATATAAATGCATAATTTTGTTTTAAACTCATTTACTAAAATATTGAAAAGCTAGTTAAGTTTTAATACGATTTTTTCATTTATAGTAAGAACATTAAAAAGCTTGAAATATATGAAAAATAATAAACAAATTTTATGAAAGAAAAAGAGGGAGGAATAATAAATCACAAAGAGATATAAATTACTGACCATTTTCTCCTGCAGCTGAAACCGTGGTAAATATATTGATTGGAGCCTTGACTATTACAGCAAAGGCTATATCTTCACAATCTAAATATCAATGGAATGATCAAGAATGCGAGAAAATACACATAATATTTTGGTGTAGAGAGAGAGGAAAAAATAGGCAGAGTATTTTTCTGCACAGAGAGTTTTTTCTTTGTTCTGCGTGAGTTGTTCTTGGTTATGTTATGTACATTAAACATAAAACCCATACTCTACAAAAGAGTAATAAGTAGACTTCTATTAGGAGTCTTTTACACCCAATCCAAAACTTAAACAGATTAAGTCATGAGTGTATATTATCTAACATCTTCCATTTGCACATGACTGAACATATTCAGTTTTTATTCCATTCATACTGATAAATAGATCGTGCGACCAGCATATAACGAGAGCACTTATGCTATACACTTGTTAAAGATATATAGCGTCTCGATAGTAGATTCTTAATCTTGACATATGCCTTACCCCATATTACTTCTTTACATTCACTGCTACCTCCTGATCTCTTAGCAATATTCTATGTATGTATGCACCACTTATGGCACTCATAATAGGCTAGCCAGTGTATAATAGAAACTTTGAATGTAGTCTATTAGTAATATTTCCTTCATACATTATTTCTATTATATGGTTCAACTCGCTTATCCAGTCAAATTCTCTAGGTCGTATCTTATATGACCTTTCAGAGATTCTTCCAAAATAGCTACATCAAACCATACTTTAGAAATATACTCCAGGTCTTAAGGGTAGGTTTTCAAAAACCAAAAGTTTATGAAACGGGTCTCACACTAGGGAAGGTTGAGATCATTTGATTATTTTTTATAACTTCCCATCCTCGGTCGGCTTTCGCACGCATAGTATGAATCATGCGTTATGGTGTTCATTATTTTCTTGAAAAGAGCGCATGTTTCAAAATAATTATAATCATATATTTAACACCATACAGAAGCTACACATTTAGGTGTATCTCAACACCAAACCTTAATACTTAATTGAGGTCGCTTCTGGTGATTCAGACAGAATCAAGAAGAATTACCTTTAATTCTCCTTTTAAAGATTACATAAATCTACTTATAAATCATGTAATGAAATGTAAGATTTTATCTCGCACTTAAATTAGAACCCATCTTATACTTAAGCAAAACGACATACATATATTAAACGGGCTCTCGTAACTCCCTTATCTGTTTAAAATACTGCCTCATCCTAATCTTTGTTAAACATATTTAACAAAATTAGGGTAAACACCAATGTGAGTGGATTACTTCTCTGTCTAACATGCTTTAAATGTCACATATATTTAATACTAACACATTGTGTATTGCCAAATGAACATCCACATATTTATTGAAAATAAACATATAACAAATCATGTCCAAATTACATGATAAGCAAAGTACAATCTAAAATCTATGCAAACCAAAATATTTAATGTGCCTCTCAAACACATCTCTAGTGACAGCTTTTATCAACGGATCTGCTATCATGTCATGCATAGAAATATACTTTAAGTTCACCTCTCCTCGTACAACCATGTCTTTAACATAATGATACTTGATGTCAATATGCTTAGTCTTACTATGAAACTTAGGATCCATAGTATAAGCTATTGACGATTGACTATCACTCATAATTGTCACAGGTTCTTTAGAGGAAGTTACTTTAAAATGATCTAGGAATCTTTTAAGCCAGACTCCCTCTTGGACAGTACTTGAGAATGCAATGAATTCACTTTTCATTGTTGATAAGGCAACACATGTTTATTTCTTGCTACTCCAAGAGATGGACGAATTGCCTAACAAAAAAATAAAACCAGATGTAGATTTCCTCTCATCTATGTCTCCAGCCCAATCAGCATCTGTGTATCGTCTTAAATGTAGATCCTTTCCTTGATAACACAGTGAGTAGACTATAGTACCTTTCAAGTATCTTAAAATCCTCTTAACTACCTTCCAATATGCTTCACCTGGGTTAGATTGATATGTACTTACTAACCTAATAGCATAGCAAATATCAGGTTTTGTACACAATATAGCATACATAAGACTTCCAACGGCGCTTGCATAGGGAACGTTCTTCATACGTTCAACCTCTTGTTGCGTTTGGAGACACATTCTCTTACTAAGGGTCTCTCCCTTAGTTATAGGGTTACCTATGGGTTTGCAGTTTTGCATATTAAACCTTTCAAGGACTTTGTAGATATATGTCTCTTGAGAAAGAGATAACAACCTTCTTGAATGGTCTCTTGAAATCTTAACTCCAAGAATATACACTGCATCACCTATATCTTTCATCTCAAAATTGGACGACATCCAACTTTTGATGTCCTTTAGGTATTTGACATTATTTCCAGCTATAAGTATGTCATTAACATATAATTTCATAATAACAAATTTACTTCCAGAGCTTTTAGAATAAACACAGTAATCTTCGTCTATCATAATAAAGTTATTTGAAATAACCGCATTATAAAACCGAACATACCACTGTCTAGAAGACTATTTAAGGCCATAGATTGATCTTAACAATCTGCAAACCTTTTGGTCACTGCTTTTTTGTTCAAAACCTACTAGCTGTTGCATATAGATTTCTTCATCCAATTCTTCATTGAGAAAAACAGTCTTTACATCCATTTGATGTAGCTCTAGGTCTAAATTTGCCACTATAGCCAGAATTAACCTTATGGACATAAATCTCACAACAGGAGAGAAAGTCTCCTCATAGTCAATCCCTTTTTGTTGTGTATAACCCTTTGCTACTAGGTGAGCCTTGTATCTTTCGATACTTCCATCAGCCTTTCGCTTGATCTTGAGAACCCACTTGTTCCCAATTGCTTTGCGTCCTTTTGGCAGATCAACCAATTCCCAAACATAATTTGATCTCATGAATGCCATTTCTTCTTCTATTGCCTTAATCTATTCTCCTTTAGCTGGACATGAAAAAGCTTCAGACACATTCCTCAGCTCATTATCTTCTTGTAGGTCAACTAAAAGAGCTTGACTCATACCATCAGATCGATATCTTTTAGAAATATCACTCTTTCTTTGTGATCTTTGTAATTCAGAATCTTGATAAACATGCCTCATATATTCATAATAATTTGGAATGCTCCCACTTGGTTCAAGTTCCATACTCCCACTGGAGTCAAGAATCATACTCCTACTTAACTCAAGATCATGAACATTCGGATCATTTAGTGGTAGAAGATCATTATCTTCTTTGTCTAGATTTCTCCCACTCGAATGGAGTAATCTTTGAGTGTCCATTTCTTGGGTTTCATAGAGAGTAAAGTCTTGACCTACATCGCCTAACTTAGAAAATTCATTCTCAATGAATACGATGTCTCATGATTCAAATTATGTCACTGTGCCATTTTCGTGCTCACCTATGAAAACGTATCCTTTTGACACTTTAGGGTATCTCACAAAAATACTCTTCTTACCTCTTAGACCTAATTTTTCATATTTACTAGAGGTATTATGAACATAGGCAGCACAACCCCTAGGTCTCAAATGGCTTATGTTGAGTTTTTGACTAGTCCATAACTTATATGGAGTAGTAGTGACAGACTTAGAGGGTACTCGGTTTAGAACGTAAGTGGTAGTAAGAAATGAATCTCCCCAATAGGAAATAGGTAAATTTGCTTGTGCCATCATAAATCTTACCATATTAAGAAGAGTCTTATTTCTTCTTTCAGCAACTCTATTCTGTTGAGGAGTTCTAGGAATAGACAACTAATGCTCAATTCCATTTTCATCACATAAAGTCTTGAATTCTTCAAAAAGATATTCACGACCACGGTCGGTTCTCAAGGCTTTAATCCTTCTATCTAATTGATTTTCCACCGTATTCATAAAATTCTTGAAGCAACTTAAAGCTTCAGATTTATGGGATATCAAATAGATGAGACCATATCTTGAATAGTCATATATGAAGGTGATGAAGTATTAGGCTTATGCCTAGTCCTCACATTCATTGGACCACATACGTTAGAATGTATTAATTACAAAGGAAATTAGGCTCTAGTTGCTTTACTAAATAGTTTTCTAGTTAGTTTTCCTTTAAGACAATGCTCACAAGTAGATAATTTAATTTTTTTAAATTACCTAAAAGGCCTTGTTTTGCTAATCGACTTATTCGATCTTAGCCAATATAATTCAATCTAGCATGCCATATATGCACATCAACTTCATGATTATGCGAAGAAGTAACTAAAGAAAACTAGTATTATTATTGAAATCAACATAATCAACATCCATAACAATGAAACCATCCAGTACAAAATCAGAACCATAAAATGTTGTACCCAAACACAAACGTACATTGTCATCACAAAATTATCAATTGAAATCAAATTTCAATAACATAAGAACAGATACTAAATTTCTATGAATACTTGGAGCATAGAGAACATCATATAGGAGAAGGGTTCGACCACCATGTAAAACTAATTTACATGTGCCTATTCCCTTAACTGAAATCCTTGCATTATTTCCTACATAAATCCATCTCTCTCCATCAGGTACTCGTCAGAAATCTACGAAGGTCCCACGATCCTTCGTCACATGGTCAGTTGCTCCTGAATCAATAACTCACAAAGGATTAAATTCAGTTAAGATCAAAGAACTAGATACACAAGATTCACTCACATATGAGTAAATGGGGTATACCTTCTTAGGCTCAGTGCAATCTCTTGCATAGTGCCCCTTTTGTTGACAGTTGTAGCACCTCACACGTGCAACATTGGTCTTTATCTTATTCTTTAACCTTGCTTTCTTCTTATGTTCTTAGGCTAACATGTTCTCAAATATTTTATTAAGAAATTGTAAAAGAAACCAAAATCATAAATGATCATCCAAATCCATCAATCATAACAAAATAATGATGTACTAAACATCAAATGATATCACTAAAATAATAGTTACTAAAACTATCTAAGGAACTGTCGCACTAGACATGTAAATGCCCAATAAGGGGTGAGACTTATAGAGACTATACTTGAGCCCATATGGCACATAGTACAGGATTTTCCTTCTGTATTGTAGACGCTTCACAATTCGTCCACTCCTTAGGACCATGTTCTCAGGAGGAATTACCATTCGCATCACTCCTCGTCTTGATATAATTTTCAAGAATACTCTTATAGCATCCATATAGTTATGATTAATGTCATTAATCCATGCTTGATGTAAAACTTGTCCATAATCCCTAAGATTAAGGGTCTTTATCATATCAGACATAAGACCATCGAGGTCACGGCCTCGAGAGTAACTACCACGCAAAACACACTTTTGCATCTTTCCATGGACACGTACAATATGCTCAATTAATGCATCAATATCATCATAACGCCTCATAGTCTCCATCCTCATCTTACGAATCTCTTTTCTAAGATGATAGATCCTTCGCAGATGAAATTCAGTCCTAATTACTGTGGGTACAGGCATAATGACTCATTTTCTATACACAATGCAGAAAAAGAATTCTAGTTTATCACACAAAGTAATAATCTAAGGATAATTGAAAATTTATTTTCAATTAATATCATTATGTATGGAGTCAACTATAAAAAAATTCAAAAAACTGCATTTTTAAAATTTTGATTTTCATAAATTATTTTATTGAAAAAATAGAAAATAATATTTAAACAATATTTAATTAATTAAATATTTTTCATAACAAGGGAAAAAATAAAAAAATTATTTTTTGCAAGGTAAAAAATTTACAATAATTATACCAAAAAATTAAGAAAATTAAAATATGCATACTGAAAAAAACAGGGATCAAAACGGAGTTTTGAACAGCTCTCACGTGCCATCACGCACCATTTACATGCGTCACGCGCAGGGCAAAAAATCCTTTTTTTTATATTGTTGTCACGTGTCACAATGTGATTGGTCCATATCGCGCCACGTGTCGACATGCTACTAGTCCTAAGTGCTGACGTGGCGGCCACGTCATCGCCACATGTCACACGCTTGCTGACATGTCTGCCACGTGGCAGACACGTGTCACTCTCCGATTGGTCACATTGGCTGACGTGGCAGACACGTCATCTGCCACGTGGTGCTGACTCATCGGCTTCTGCCCACGTGGCAGAAGCCTATTGGACCACGTGGCTCGAGCTACCCAATTAGCTCATGCCACATGTCCCGTTAACGTGTGAGTGGAGCCTTTGCTCCACTCACCGACGGTGGCGCGTGCAAGCCACGCGCCACCTTCTCGGTCGAATCAGGCAGCCGGACTTTTTTCGGTGGGGATTTTTGGGTGTCCTCATTTCATTGGTAAGGTCAAAACTTACAGATACCCCTTCCCCAATAGTGATATCAATTTTGCACATTAAATCAAAAATCAAAACATGTATTTGCACTACAGGACAAAATAATATAGATTTTTATAAACTGCAGTGTATTAACCAAATGACGAAAATCATGCTTTTCAATTTAATATACAACAATATCATGCCAATGATACTAAATCAAGAAGACATGGCTCTGATACCAATGAAAGGAAAAGAGAGAGGAATAATAAATCATAAAGAGATATAAATTACTGACCCTTTTCTCCTGCAGCGGAAACCGTGGTAAATATGTTGATTGGAGCCTTGACTACTAGAGCAAAGACTATGTCTTTATAATCTAAATATCAATGGAATGATCAAGAATGCCAGAAAATACACAGAGTATTTTGGTGTAGAGAGAGAGGAAAAAATACGCAGAGTATTTTTCTACGCAGAGAGTTTTTTTGTTTTGTTTTGCGTGAGTTGTTCTTGGGTTGTGTTACGTACATTAAACATAAAACTCATACTCTACAAAAGAGTAATAAGTAGACTTCTATTAGGAGTCTTTTACACCCAATCCAAAACTTAAACAGATGAAGTCATGGGTGTATATTATCTAACATTTTATATAAAAATTAATTTAAACTTTATAAATTAATAAATCTAAAAACATTTAAAGTTTCAATCCTCCAAAATCAAGAAGTTTTTTTATTGTGCAAAAAGTTGCAATTTTGTAAAGATAAAAATAAAAAAATATATATAAAAAAATATCTCATCAATATGACAGAATAAATAAATAATAACATTCAAAAAAATATAAATTAAATATAAAATATTTCATTAACGAAAAAAACATAGATTCTAATAAGCGAATATATTCAAAATTTTCAACAAAAACATGAACGATTAGATACAATTAAATAATTGAGAAAGAGTGTAAAATATGCTAATTTTATATATGTGTAAATGAATTTTCACTTATTTTTAAGTTTAATTGTGTAAATATAATTTTTTAAATATTGTTAATTTATTTGTAAATGATTTTGCGTTTGAAAAGACAGAATCAGTACTATAGATTATTTTAATATAATAATTATTTTACTTAATATTTTTATAAAGTCTTTCATTTTATCCTTTATCTAGCTTAGGCTGTAAGTGAAAAAATTTATGAAAAATAATTTTTATGAAAATTTTCATTAAAAAAATAAAAATCAGATTAATAATAATAAGATTTAACTTTTTTTTTTTAGAAAAAAAATTGATTGAATGTAAGTTCTTTGCAGCGTGCAATTAGCATGTTAAACTATATAAACAAAATCAATATCTAACCGTAATTTATTTTAAAAGTTAAGCACTTTTTAGAAAAATACTAAAATACAGAGTTATAATTATTAGTTTATAAAATTAATTTTTTATTTATAATTGATAGTCAGATAATTTGACCTGATAAAAAAAAAAACAGACACTTATTATGTCAATCAAACATAAGGACATATGTCACTTACTTCCCGCCAGTTGACTTCTCTAACCATCCAACTGCACGCCACCATCCTATTGGTTTCAAGTTTCAACACTGTTAATTTGTTTTATTTCGATAGAATCGCCGGCACCATTCAAACTAGATAAAAAAAAAAAAAAAGGACTATTAAGATAATTTTATTGACCATGTCGTGCTGTTCTATTGTGACATGCTGACATCTTTTGTGGCGTCTGCATTTATATAAGTTGGTATATTAAGGGAAGCTAATGGTCTCACTTTACCTTCTCTTCAGTGGCTGTCTACTATCTCCTAAAGCCAAATGGAAGAGGAAAAAGAAGCAGTGAGAGGGAATAGCAGCAGCAGTAGCCTGGTTTTTGCTGTTAATGGACAGAGATTTGAAGTATATGGTGATGATGTTGATCCTTCAACTACTCTGCTCGAGTTCTTGCGTACTCAGACCCCTTTCAAGAGTGTCAAGCTTAGTTGTGGTGAAGGTAACTACTATCTCTTCCTCTCTTTCTTCCACTTGCTATTTTCGTTGGCTTCAACAACTCAGATGAATTTTTTTTTTTTTTTTAAGTTCAATTTGATGCTAAAAATATTTTATTATTATCAAAATATCCAGAATTAATATTTTTATAAAATTAGAAGAATTTATATTTTCAACATAGTTGGACAGACAATAATTTCCAACAAAAAGTAGTATATTGTAAGTTTATTGATTTTCTTCTGTAAAAAATTATTAGTTTATTGTTATTTTTAAGCATCGTGGTTAATTTATTTTGTAAAAATATAAAATTATTAACATAAAGAAATTAATTTGCTATTATTCTTTTGGTTTGAAATAATTAATAAATTATTTTAAAAATAAAGATATCTTTTTGATAAAAAAATTTAGGCCTATTGGTAACAAAAATTACAATCTTTTTTATTTATGCAAATTGATTCCAAATATTAAAACTTGACAAAACTAACTTATTTTGATATATTATTTGTAATTTTAGTAATATACAATTTAGTTAAAATAAAAAAATAAAAAATACATGTCGCATCTGAAGTAAAGAAATTAATCTCTATTTTTGCGGGTTCCTTATTAATTATAATAGTTAGTTAGTTTTAAAAAATAAATAAATTGAGAATGAAAAAAATTTGTTTAATTTGTAAAAACTATATGTTCATCTCGTTTTTTTTTTTAACTAGTTAATATCTTCATATCTATGTAGGACATACAATAAAATAGGCCAGCTAACCCAACTCGAATGTTATGTATGCAATTTATTTTTTAGTTTTGACCAAGTTACAATTATAATAAAATTGCAAATAAGTCAAATTAAATTAATTTTGTCAAATTCTAAAGTTTGGTACAAATCTACAAAATCTCAACAAAATTGTAATTTTTGGTACCAATAGGTCAATCACTTAATTTTGGGCAATTTTGATACTTAAAAATAAGTTCAGGGATTAATTTGAACTTTTTTTATTTTTTGTCCTTATCATGTTGATTAACAGAGTCGTTCTACAGTGCAAATAGTTGCATTTATACAACTGTAATTAAGACCGTTAAATTAAAATTTAATTAATTTAACCATTAATATATTTTACAGGTATTGATACACCAATATAATCAATGATTGTAATTAAATAAAAATTAATCCAATGGTTGTAATTCCATTTGTATAGATATAAACGTTTGCACCATAGCAAAAGCCTGATTTTTTAACAATGGAGAGATAAATATTTTAAAAATCATAACTCTTGCTACGATACAAACGTTTGTACCTATATAAATGAAATTAGAGCCGTTAGATTAATTTTTATTTAATTACATCCATTGATTAGTTTGGTGTATCAATACGTATAAATATATATCAATGACTATAATTAAATAAATATTAATATAACGGTCTTAATTCAGCCATTACATTACTATAATCCTTCACTGTATGTACAACAAAAAAAGAAGTAATGCAATTGTTATTTTATTTTGTGTGTATGTGTGTGGCCTGTATATATATATTGGACCCTCATTTTTTGCGCTAGGAGCACATTGGACACTAAATTTTTTTTTGGATCAAGTTGGAACTTATCTTTTTAAAATTAAACTGTATTGGACCTTTTACTAAAAACTTTATACAATTAAGTCCTAAAAACTAAATAAAACTTTAATTTTAATGGTTAACAAATGAAAAATTATTTAGAGTAACAAATAAAATTGACAAATCTTTTTTAGAAACTATATATGACCTAATTATAAATATTTAAAAATTTTTAAACCTACACACTAATTTTTAAAATTTTCTTTGATTTTTTTTTTTAAAATTTTAAAATTCTTTTGTTGGTTTACAAATTTTAAAATTTTTATAATTAGCTTATATATAGTTTCTAAAAAATATTTATCACTTTTATTTGTTAGTCTAAATAATTTTTCATTTGTTAACCATTAAAATTGAAGTTTTCTTTAGTTTTTAGGACGTAATTCTAAAACTTTTTCAGTAAAACATCTAATACGGTCTAATTTTAAAAAGATAAGTTCCAATTTGATCTAAAAAAATTTTAGGGTCCAATGTACTCCTAGAGCAAAAAGTGAGGTCCAATTTGGACTATATATATATAGGGAAAAGGTCCAAATTGGCCTTAGTGGGTTCAAATTTTTAAAATTATTTCATAATTCTTCACAAGAATATGCATAATTATATATATTTGCCATTGAGTTATTAAAATTTAAAATTTTCTCATCACTAAAATCTTACTATCAAGAAGTATGATTGCTCCATTGATAAGGTTTCAATATTGGATTAGTAATAACCAATTTCTTGGTTACTGCATTTGCTATTGTTGAAAAAAATATATTTCAAGCATGTTTAGCTAAAATATTGTTGGTGGCTGATAATTGTTGTTGTTAGTTGACAACTAGTAGTTGATTAGTATTAAATGTCTGTTATAATCATTTTCAACTATTGTTGTTTATATGTTTAATAACTATTATAGATATTAATTATTTTTTTATTTTATTTTAAGTTGTTACATTTACTATTACTTATTATTTATTTGTTCAAATTATAATACTTAGAGTACATATTAAAGCATGTTTATTATTTTTTATAAAGATATATTTTATACCTATCAATTTTGAATATTAAGACTAACATAATTAAATATAATAAAATTATGTAACAATATATTTTCTAGTATTTTCCTTAAAAAAGTAATCTAATACATATAAATATTGAAATATGAATTAAAAAAAAATACTAATATAGTAAATATGCTCATCTTTAAAAAGTTAGTTCAAAAACACTTATTAAAAAATATATAGAAAAGAAATTAATATTATAAAAATATATAAAAAAATATAGTTGTTAATTTCATTTAAATAGATAAAGAAAATAATCTAAAATGTCACGTAGGATTGAATTTCATAAAAAAAATCTACCTAAAATATGTATTTTTTATTATTATATTTTTATTAGTATTTCACTTAAGCTAGAAGTATATATATATACTCAGCAAAAACATTCTACCATAGTATTGACTGATATATATTAGTTAATCTGTATAAAAATTTATGTTCTACATGTATATATATATTAGTTAATACTCAACAAAAACATTCTTCCATAGTATTGATGGCAACTAAAAAACTGAAATTATTCTTAGTTTGCAATATATGTGAATAGTGGTTAAACTAACGGTTTCATCTCAATACCGAAATGAGCACTATCACAGCCAATATTTCATCTTACAGAAAGCATAAATATGTTTTTACTTACCAAACACTGCTTCCCCCATGGTTGCTTTCACTATCTCTCACTTGGTGAACTCCCTAATTCACTACTTTTATATACTTTCTTTTACCTTAATTATTGGAGTTGTAGAGTCAAGTTTTATTTTTCATTATTTTTATTTTTTTGGATTTTTTTTAATAATTGCATGAACAATTGATCTTCTCCTTAGTAGTGTGATGATGTGAATTGCATTTATTTGTTAATATTTATTAAATTTATATCACAGTCAATAATATCAAGTTCAATTTTTAGAGTTAATAGATTAAACATTAAAAAATCTACTGGTCAAAGTATTTTTTTTAAGTCGCTATGTAAGAGTTGTTTAATTAATATATATATTTTTTTCATTTATTAGTCTAGAACTTCATATTTTCCTAACTTTCTTATTTGGAGGTTGTCTACATGGATAGATATGATTAAATTAATTAATTATATAATTTAAATAAAACTAAAACTCTATTAAAAAGTACAATAATAAAAATTAATACCCTATTAAAAAAGTACAGTAAAATAAATATATCCAAAAATTTTAGATAAATTAATTTAAATTCATAATTTTACATTATTATATATATTTAGTATTTTGTCCAAAGTAGAAGTCCAAATATACTTTTAAATAAAATCTACTTATAAAACTCTACTAGAAAAATGTAAAAATATATGATTTATCTTTATGTTTTTCAAATTTAAATTTTAAATTAATTAAAAATAAGATAAAGTTATTATATATATATATATATATATAATATGCACACACACACATGGTCCAAACTCCAAACACAACTAATAAAAGAGACATGGTTCAGATAGTGGCAATATATTTGGTCCATTCTCTGCATATTTAATTCAAATTTAATTAGCATTTTATGATTTATAAGTTTATACTCTTGTATTGTAATGTAAGTAGAATTACTTTTTTATTTAATTGAAAGCATAATTTGTAATATAAATATTATTTTGATTAAAATAAAATATCAAATAAGTTCATTTATATAAAATAAAAATAATAAAATTGAGGATGTGCGCGGATATAATTCTAATTTAAAATATATAACTAAACACTATTTTCTAGCCATTGAGAACTGATAAAAGTATAAACTGCATCCAGATAGATATGTCAAACACCTCTTAACCATATATTTAAAGCCTAAAATTACTCTTAACAATTATACACTTCATTTCATCTTCATAAAATGGCAAGTGAAAGGTGAAATTTCATGCTCTGCAGATTGGAAGTGATACATATTATCCATCTTAACCATTTATTTAAAACCTTAAAATACTTTTAACATTTATACACTTCATTTCACCTTCATAAAATAGAAAGTGAAATGTGAAATTTTATGTTCTGCAGATTGCAAGTTATCTATATATATATATATAGTGTTTGATTGAATCATTTCCTTTCTTTTGACATGTCTTCTTGAGTTTTTTTGGTGTCCAAGAATACAATAGAGTATATGTGGCTTATTTTAAGACTGGATTTACTTGAATTAGTTGAGTCTGTTAAAGATTTAAGTTGTTTCTAAATTTATATTCTGATTCATGACTTTAGGTGGTTGTGGTGCTTGTACTGTTCTGCTCTCCAAGTATGATCCAGTGCTTGACCAAGTTGAGGATATTACAGTAAGCTCATGTCTCACACTGCTTTGCAGTGTAAACAGATGTTCAATTACGACAAGTGAAGGAATTGGTAATAGCAAAGATGGGTTCCATTCAATTCACCAACGGTTTGGCGCATTCCATGCTTCTCAGTGTGGCTTTTGTTCTCCTGGAATGTGCATGTCGCTCTTCGGGGCTCTTGTTAATGCTGAAAAGACTGCGAGACCAGAGCCCTCTCCAGGATTTTCCAAGCTGACAGTAGCTGAAGCTGAAAAAGCAATTGCTGGAAATCTTTGTCGTTGTACCGGATATCGACCTATTGCTGATGTATGCAAAAGTTTTGCATCAGATGTTGATTTGGAGGATTTGGGATTTAATTCATTGTGGAGAAAGGGAGAGAGGCAGGAAGTAAAGAAAAATAGATTGCCATTTTATGATCGTAATCAGCAGATTTGCACTTTCCCTGAATTTTTAAAAAGAGAAACCAAATCTTCCTCGCTTTTGGATTCTAAGAAGAGATGTTCTTGGCATCAACCTTCTACCTTTCAGGAGCTCGAGAGCTTGGTAAAATCCACCTATGCCAGCAATGGTGTCCGGATGAAACTAGTGGCTGGTAACACAGGTATGGGTTATTATAAGGAATTAGAAAACTATGACAAATACATTGACATCAGGTACATTCCTGAGCTCTCAATTATCAGGAGGGATCAAACTGGAATTGAAATTGGGGCAGCTGTGACTATTTCTAAAGTAATTGAAGTATTGAAGGAAGATAATACAAATGAATTTATCCCAGAACGTAAGATGGTGTTTGAAAAAATTGCAGCCCATCTAGAGAAAATTGCTTCCAAATTTGTGAGGAATACAGGCAGTATTGGGGGAAATTTGGTTATGGCACAAGGGAAACATTTTCCTTCAGATGTTGCTACAGTACTTCTTGCTGCTGGTTCATTTGTAGATATAGTTTCTGGTGTTAAGCAGGAAAACCTTACCTTGGAGGAGTTCATGGAAAGGCCACCCCTGGATTCGAAAAGTGTACTCCTAAGTGTTAAAATCCCAAATTGTTTATCAAATAAGAAAATGTCGCCTGACAATGATTGTAAGTTATTGTTTGAAACATATCGAGCTGCACCACGGCCCATTGGAAATGCTTTGGCTTATTTGAATGCTGCTTTCCAGGCTGAAGTTTCTGGATCAACATCATCTGGTGGAATCGTGTTAAATAGCTGTCGACTAGTTTTTGGTGCTTTTGGCGCAAAACATGCAATCAGGGCTAGAAAAGTGGAGGAATTTTTAACGGGAAAGTTATTAACCTTTGCCGTTCTGTATGAAGCTATACAATTAGTTAAAGCTACAGTGGTACCTGAAGCTGGGACTCAAAATCCGGCATATCGATCAAGCTTGGCTGTTGGTTTTCTATTTGACTTTCTTGGCCCCTTAACAAACACCTGTTCTAACAAATGGCTGAATGGATGTAATGGTATTTCAATGTCTGGGGATGTTGAACTAAAAGAGAAATATGACAGGAAGGATCTTTTTGAATTCCCCACTTTGCTGTCGTCATCCAAGCAGGTGATCCAATTAAATAAAGAGTATCATCCAGTTGGCGAGCCAGTTATTAAATTTGGAGCTTCTCTTCAAGCTTCTGGTCAGTATTGTTTTGTTCATGATTTAGTAAATGATGTCTGACTATCATTTCATCACTATGAGTTGCTTTTATTTATACATATTTTACATTTACTTTGCCTGCATGTCTTGCTTATTGAGGTTCACATCCCTGATGATCATTTATCTTCCATCCTAAGTAGCATAATTTCTATTGCTGGTAATATGATCTCTAAGTTTGCCTCTATATTTTCATGTGAGAACTCTAATGAAAATTGTTCTTCAGAAGTATATTGGATTTTTCCAAGTAGTCTGCTATATACGGTCAATACTTGACATGTTTCTTCTTTGGTACATGCTATGAGTGTTGGCATAATCTACCTCATTTTGAAATATTATTGTTGATTTTTGCCTAAGAACTGCCAATAAGAAAACAACTTCCTCATTTGAAAACTTGTGCAGGTGAGGCTGTTTTTGTGGATGACATCCCGTCCCCCAGAAATTGTCTACATGGTGCATTCATTTATAGCACAAAGCCATTTGCAAGGGTAAAGGGTATAAAATTTAATTCTAAATCACTCCCAGATGGAGTTACTGCTCTTCTTTCTTCCAAAGACATTCCAAAAAGTGGAGAGAATGTTGGTTCTATATTTGCATTTGGTCCTGAAACTTTGTTTGCTGAGGAGCTTACTCAGTATGCAGGAGAACCTCTTGCTTTTGTGGTAACTTTCTTATCCATCACTCATCTTTATCAAAATTTATCTTATTTCTGTTGATTATAATTTATTATTGCTGATGTTTTGCGAAACCTGAATTTGATTGGATAATGGCAGCTTTTTGTCCTATCTAACCTATGAAATGATTTTCTTAGGTTGCAGATACACAGAAACATGCGGATGTAGCATCAAACCTTTCAGTAGTAGATTATGACACAGAAAATCTAAAGCCTCCCATTTTAACTGTAGAAGAGGCAGTGAAGAGTTCTAGCCTTTTTGAGATCCCGCCTTCTGTATGTCCCAAACAAGTTGGTGATGTATCAAAGGGAATGGCTGATGCTGATCATAAGATTCTCAAGGCTGAGGTATTCTTCACCCCCTCTTCCCTCTCCTCAGTTCTGAATTTCCTTCAAAAAGGCCTAAGAAAAAACTTGAAAATCCTGAAAATGTTCAGTGAATTTCTTTCTAATTTCATCTTTCAGTATTTGGCTTTCTTCTCAGTGCCAACTTTCTTCTGACTTATGATTGATATCCAGATAAAATTGGGGTCACAATATTACTTCTATATGGAGAATCAGACTGCCCTTGCTGTGCCTGATGAAGATGACTGTATGGTGGTTTACAGTTCCATTCAATGCCCTGAGTTAGCACATGTCACAATTGCAAAATGTCTTGGTATTCCTGAAAACAATGTGCGTGTCATTACAAGAAGGGTTGGAGGAGGCTTTGGTGGAAAGGCCATGAAAGCCATGCCTGTGAGTAACTTTCTTTACACATTATCAGATTAATTTCAACATTCGAGTTTCTTTGTTAGAAAACGATACAATATTACTACTTCATAAGATATTCACGAGGTAAAATTATTTATTATAAAATGTCATTCCCACGACCTGCATAAGAGCATGAGATACTGGAAATTGAGCTTACCCAAAATTACTAAGTTCGCCAAAACCTGCTGTCCTAAACAAGTAAAATGCTTCACAGTTTTGATTTTGATTGATAAAATGACTAGCTGACTTGAAAGTAATTCAAGCTTTTAGTTCTTTCTAAACAAGGATATCACAAGGTTATGTGGTTCCTGCATTCTGTTTTCCCCAAATTTTTTTTTTGTTGCCAGTAACAAATATCATGTGAAACTTGCTTTGGAACTCATTCTTCCTTTGGTTTTGTACATGCATTAAGACCTTTGTTGTGAGGACCAGCCTGGCCTCTGTGTTCTGCCTTTTTGCTTGACATAAACCAAGTCCATAGGAGGGAAAGTACTCGTATTCTTTTGACCTTAACTAGATTAGGCTCAAGTCTTAGTTGAGTTTGTAAAAAAACTGGACATTATTTTTATAAATCCTATTTTAAGGTCTGCAATAGCTCAATTCAATTCAACCAAGCTTTAATCCAAGTTAACTAGTGTGAACTATATGAATTCATTTTCTGCGCTTTGAGTGATTTTGGGCTACATTTTCAGAAAGATGTGAAGCCACTAGATCTATTTGTACTTTTTCCATGTTAAATTAGGTCTATTTCTTTCATTTTTCCCTCTATCTACTATGAGAAGAAATCTTCATTTTGGATTCACTACTATGCTTTGTGATAAATATGCATCTAATTATGGAGATATTTATGTATTTATTATATTAGGTGTAGGGCAAAGATTTATATTGCTTCATAAATGTTCACAATTATTTTTCTGGCAGAACCATAGTGAAATTGATTTGCTCATAGATCATACATGCTAGTTCTCAGTTCCACTAATGCTAATAAAGTGCCATCTATATGGCTCTTTGAATTGATATTTTATTTTATATGCTAAAGGTATGGTATGCAGAATAGATGTTCAAGTGAATGTACTTTTGTGGGCCTTTTGACACATCTTATTGTCATTGGTTTCTCCTTTCTGCATTATCTAATAAGTGTCACTAATTCCACCTATGTATCACTTGTTGCAAGTACTTACAACAGGATATGATGTTTTAGGTTGCTACAGCATGTGCACTTGCAGCACAAAAGTTACAGCGGCCTGTCAGGATATACCTCAATCGCAAGACTGACATGATAATGGCAGGAGGAAGGCATCCTATGAAAATAACTTACAGTGTAGGATTCAAATCAAATGGAAAAATTACAGCCTTGCAGCTTGATATTTTACTCAATGCTGGCATATCTCCAGACTTCAGTCCATTTATGCCAACAACCATTGTAGGTGCACTTAAAAAGTATGACTGGGGTGCTTTATCTTTTGATATAAAGATATGCAAGACAAACCTTCCAAGTAAATCAGCTATGCGAGCTCCTGGAGAGGTGCAAGGATCATATATTGCAGAAGCTGTAATTGAACATGTAGCATCTTCTCTTTCCATGGATGCAGATTCAGTGAGAACCATAAATCTTCACACTTATGATAGCCTTAATGTATTCTACGGTATCAGCGCCGGAGAACCTTTTGAATATACTTTAACTTCAATATGGAGCAAGTTAGCCACATCTTCTGGCATAAACCAAAGGACTGAAATGATAAAAGAGTTTAATAGGTGCAATGTGTGGAAGAAAAGAGGTATTTCTCGAATTCCTATTGTGTATGATGTGACACTGAGACCAACTCCAGGAAAAGTAAGCATTTTAAGCGATGGGTCTATTGTTGTTGAAGTTGGAGGAATAGAACTGGGCCAGGGGCTTTGGACCAAGGTAAAACAGACAGTTGCTTTTGCTCTAAGCTCAATAAAATGTGATGGTTCAAATGACCTCTTGGACAAAGTACGAGTCATTCAATCTGATACCTTGAGTTTAATTCAAGGAGGGTTAACTGGTGGTAGCACTACCTCTGAGTCAAGCAGTGAAGCAGTTAGACTTTGCTGTAAAGTTTTGGTTGAGAGTCTGATGTCTCTAAAGGAGAGGTTGCAGACACAAAAGGATTCTTTAAAATGGGAGGCATTAATTCGCCAGGTAGCTATCTGCATTTCTGAAACATTCTATTAAGCCTCCTCTTTGTTTCTTTATTTAAACTGAAGTCTGTCCAACTTAGATAGTATGTTTCCATGGTATCTTTGGATGGGGCCTTGTGAATTTTTTGGACATGCTGTTGAGGAGGGTGGGCACTAGATTCGATCTTGTTAAATGTAGATTATTATTCTTAATGTATGGCAATGTTTCCATCTCACCTTTACAATCCTAAAATTTACAGGCGCATCTGGAATCTGTGAGTTTATCAGTAAATTCTATGTTTGTCCCGGATTCTGCATCAATGCAATACTTAAACTATGGTGCTGCAGTGACTGAGGCAAGTTATTCCACCATAACTTCTTGTTCTTCTTCTGTTGCTTGAATTGAAGCTGTTGTACTATTTTTTTAACGTAAGCTAGGTGCTGGGACCTTGCAAGTTCAAATTTGATCAGCTCCAACACTCTTAACAATCTTTCAGAACTGATCATTTTAAACTAAAATGTGATTGTTGTGACATAGGTGGAGGTAGACCTTCTGACAGGAAAAACGACCATTTTGAGATCAGATATTTTATACGATTGCGGACAAAGTCTCAACCCTGCTGTGGATTTAGGACAGGTAAAGCTAGCTGAACATATATATAAACTATAGACTTTTCTAAATCTGCTAAAAATTTTTATTGCAATTCAGATAATTCTTTACCAATTGAGAGCACAATGTTGCATATGGCCTTACTGCATGTTCCTTGACATGAGAAATTGTCTTTAGTTGTTTCATGGTGTGTTATACTAAGAAGTAGGAGTTGGTGTTTATAGATTGAAGGAGCATTTGTCCAAGGAATTGGGTTTTTCATGCTTGAAGAATATACAACGAACCCAGATGGATTAATTAATTCAGAAGGCACCTGGACGTACAAGATCCCCACGATAGACACAATACCAAAGCAGTTCAATGTAGAACTACTCAACAGTGGACATCACCAAAAACGTGTTCTCTCTTCTAAAGGTACACTATTTTCATACTATGTACTCGAAAAGACCATGATGTTCTGTGCATGCAACACATAATTTCTTCATAACTAAGGGTTCAATGTTTTATTGAAACCTATTGAATGGATTAGGATCACTTCTATATACTTGTATATCGGTCTTCTGAGTACTGAGAACTAAACTACGAGGTATAATTTTTTTACTAAAAATATGGATGGAAAAATGCATGATTTAATCTATGCTGTATTACTTTACTCCTATATTTTAATATTTTTGTTATAGCACATTTTCCCTTGATAGTCAATTTTTTATATGTTAATTGATGGATATAAATGAGAAGATAAAGTTGTGATGGAAACAAAAATAGTTCAGTCATTTTCTCATTTAGCTATAACATGGGGCACCTGGCCATGTTTCCATCACCATTGGTGCAGCACCAAAATTGACTGTTTTCTGCCTTATGATTTGATAGTTACTATTTGCAGCATAAGATTAAAGGGTATAATTCTTTTCATAATTGTTTCTGTCAGGTAATGATTGAAAATGTAATTCAGAATCTAGTCCTATAAGTTTGTGATACTGCTAAAATCAGAATTACCACTAAATGGCCATTCACATTAGCACATTGTACTCTAGTTTGAAGTTCTAGTAATGGTTGCAATTAGGTATTTACCACAAGGGACGCAGTGCTTTTTATAAGTCCTGATATGTAGTAACAAGTGTTGGAGTATCTGCAGTTTTTGTTGATTCACATCCTCTTTTGCAGCTTCTGGTGAGCCGCCACTGCTCCTGGCTGCCTCAGTTCACTGTGCTACAAGAGCCGCTATTAGAGAAGCGCGAAAACAGCTTGATACATGGGGTTGCCTAGAAAGTTCTCACTCAACATTTCAGGTGGATGTCCCTGCTACCATGCCTAAAGTGAAGGAACTTTGTGGACTGGACAATGTAGAGAGGTACTTGCAATGGAAAATGGCCTGCTGCTGAATACTTACTCAAGCTTGGACGTAAACCAAAATACATTGTTTGTTTCTACGAATAATAGATCACAATAGTAACTTGGTCATTATCAACATAAATTCCTATTTAATACCAGAAGTTGCACACTCCACACTGTACATCTTACTTCATAATGTAGGTTTGTGCTGTTCATACCGTTTACAAGTGAAGAATTATTTGTAATTCTATTTGGGATATAATGTAAATCCTTTTGTATGTGATACAACTAATTTTATCTACAAAGAAATAATGGAGATGAGAAGAAGAAGAATGCAGAAATTGAGAGAACATATCAGAATGATCTGGATTTTATTAGCAAAACACACAAGATTATCACTCGTACAAAGAAGAAAATTCATAGTGTCCAAATAGTTGTTGCACGCGTCTGGAAGCCATTAGACTCCGGTTCGCGTAACATGAAGCATTCACCGCTACACCAGGCTTATTTAGTTGATCATTTTACTTATTATTATATATAATATAATAATATTTTGGTTTTTCGGTCGGATCGGAACCAACTGAAAATTTACAAATCTTGAAAATTAAAAACCAAACCAACCCGAAATTGGTCGGTTCGGTTCGGTTTTCGGGCTACGGGTGGAAGTTGCACACCCCTATACACATTTTATAGCTAATAACTAGCTACACAATTCTTCAATCACTAATCAACACGTGTAACTAATACAACTCATAACTAACTTTTCCCACCCATTCTTATTACTTGCTGCAATCTAAACCATCCAACACATTAATCCTTGGCAATAAATTTAACAACTACAACAATTCTTGATTTTATACATATCTATTGACGTGGTGATACTTTTGCTGCCATTAGATAATTTTAGAATATTCTCCTTTTTATTTGTAGTGTTTTAATGTTCTTGATTAAGTAGAAGGGGTCTAGAATTTTTGTTGATTTGTATAGAGATATCTAAGGGTTAAAAAGGAGATGTAAAGACACTTTTTGCTGTATATATAAATAGTTAGTGCATGTTAAAGATACGAGAAGAGAGTAAGTGTCACACCCCTTTCTCTACCATAAAGGTCAGTGCAACAATAAACTATTAATTATCTGCAAACCACTATATATCATAAATTCAATACAAATAATCATCCTTTCAAGCACACTGTAATCCAAATAAAGTTTACATTATCTATTAAACAATTGTACATATGCCTCTGAGGCTTACTAAACAAAAGTTTATTCCCAAACAACAATAGTTTGTTGGCTCAACCTCCTCTAGTGCTCACAACAAGAGCACTCCAAAACATGCTTTACAAGGATCTACTGATCCACCAAAATAGAATCTGAAATGGTTTAGATAGGTGGAATGAGTACGACTACTCAATGAGAGGATATAAGCATAACCACAAAAAATATTAATATATTATCATATAACATATACATAAATTCAACTCTAATAAAATAAAGTTCTATCCATAAAATGGAAAATAGCTTGAGTATTAAAATAAATACTTCTCATCCAACATTCTCTGTTATAAATACAAATATCCATATACCTTCCTCATAATCCTTTAGCACAATTTGATATAAATCAAAGAAATCATATACAAAAATATTAAAGATCAATATATAAAAATACTTATACATATGCCAATGTACACTCAGGTAGTATCCTATAAATTCCATGCAAAATTAGGAGCTGAAGGTCTCATCTGACTACCCAAAGTACTAATTTTTCATCATATGCATGCACAGAGACATTGCCCATCGGCAATATATTTTATTTCGTTTCACCCGGTATTCAAGGTATGATTTCATAGGCACCTTTCTGAGTGTATTTCTTAAATCAAATATTTCAAAACTAAATTCTCAATATGTATAGCTCAAAATAAACTTAATACTATATGATTTCAAATAGTTAGAAAATACTTAATTATAAATAGCATTTAGGAAATCAATAAACATCAATCCTTTGTAAAACATATATATATATATATATATATATATATATATATATATATATATACATCTCCGAGATTCAATAAATACATATCATAGATTTAAAACCATTGTTAACTTATATCCACTCACTTCATAAGACAACTGACAATTCTAGCCAGGAGGGGTTGCGTTATGCTCTACGGCTGGGGTTGAGGTTCCTCCTAATATGTAGAAGTAAAAATCATAAGAACACTAGCTTATAACCTTAATTCTACTCAATTTAATTGATCTACAGCTTAAAGATATGACTTAGGACCCGAAAAACGGCTTCAAACTGCTCAAATTAGGATTTCGGGACTTCGAGAGGCTGCTGAGGTGCCTTCTTAGCACACTAAGGCGTCACCTCTGCAGCACTGAGGTGTCGCCTCTGTACTGAGGCGCCGCCTCAACGGCCCGAAAATGCAAAAATCGCTCTGATTCAACCCAAAATGCAAAAATTCAACCAAAATCAATTTCAAACATCATTTTAAACATCCTAGAGGGTCTGTTTTAGCATAAATAAGTTTAAAACTCAAAAATTCAATCAAAATATCAAATTATATATAAATTCAAAAACTAGAATCAAATTAACTTTACTTACCAAAATCTCTTGTTTAAATCCTTGAATTTGCAAATAGAAACCTTAATCTTTGTTTGTTGAAGAAAGGATTAAAGGAAAAGAAAAGAAAGAAAAGATATACTAGTGATAAAGAAAGAAAAACGAAGGAAAGAAGCTTTGAGAAAATGAAACTGACGGAGGAAAAAGAAGAAAGTAAATATTTTTTTTAATCTTTTTGGCAAATATCCATTTTAGCCCCCTTTTAACAAATATATATTTTAGTCCCCTAAATTTCCAAAATAAGCAAAAAGTCCCTCAAACTTATTTCTAATGTAATTTAGTCCATAATTCTATCTATGGCCTAATTTTTAGGACAGGGTATTACAATTCTCTCTATTTTAAGAAATTTTATCCCTGAAATTTACATACTTATGAGGGAAAACAAATGGGGATATTGGATTCGTATATCTTCTTCTCTCTCCCATGTTGCTTCCTCTTTAGAGTGGTTTCTCCATAAAAGTTTAACCAATAGAATCACCTTATTCCTCAATACTTTCTCCTCTCTTGCTAAAATCTCTATAGGTTCTTCTTCATAGGTCAAATCTTCCCTTAATTCTATTGTTGCTGTTGCAAGATATGGGAGGGATCACTTCTATATCTCCTCAGTATAGAGACATGGAAGACATCGTGAATCTTGGACAATTCTGGTGGTAACGCTAGTTTATAAGCGACAAGTCCAAGTTTCTCGATGACTTCATACTGCCCAATATATCGAGGACTTAACTTTCCACGCTTTTCAAAGCGCACAACACCTTTATATGGAGAAATTTTTCAAAAAACCTTTTCCCTGACTACATACTCAATGTCTTTCCATTTCAAATCTGCGTAGCTCTTTTGTCTATCCTGAGTAGCTTTTAAATAACTTCTAATCAGTTATACCTTATCTGTAGTCAATTGTACAATATTTGGGCCTACTAACTTCCTTTCTCCTGCTTCAGCCTAACATACTGGAGTCCTACACTTTCTTCCATATAGCGCTTCATAGGGTGCCATGCTAAGGCTAGCATGAAAGCTGTTATTATATACAAACTCCATTAAAGGCACGTGTTTGTCTTAACTTCCCTTGAATTCCATTACACATGCTCTAAGTATATCTTCCAACATTTGAATAGTTCATTTAGATTATCTATTAGTTTGAGGATGAAAAGTAGTACTGAACTTTAGCTTGGCACCTATAGCATGCTGTAAACTAGGCTAAAACCTTGACGTAAATTGTAAATCTCTGTCAGATACTATAGAGATTGGAGTACCATGAAGTCTTACCACTTCATTCATATAAATTTCTACCAATTTGTCCAAGGAATAATCCATCTTTATTAGCAAAAAATGTGCTGATTTTGTTAACCGATCCATAATCACCCACACAGAGTCATTTCCTGTTTGCATTTGAGGTAAACCAAAAACAAAGTCTATGGTGATGTAATCCTATTTCCACTCAGGAATAAGAAGTGGTTGAAGTGTTCTAGAAGGACATTGGTGTTCAACCTTGATTTATTGGCACACCAAACATTTTGTTATGTAATATGCTATTTCCTTCTTCATACCTTGCCACTAATAATTTTCTTTAAGATTTTGATACATCTTTATGCTGTCAGGATGTATTGAATATGCTACACAATGAGCTTCTTCCATTATTTCCCTTTTTAAGGTTTCTTCATTAGGTAGACATAATCTAGTTCCCAACATCAACATTCTATCATCTCTGAGGGAGAAATTTGTACGAGTGCCATTTCTCACCTCATTGATAATTTTGCTCAAGTGTTCGTTTTGAACTTAAGCTTTCTATACCCTTTCAATTAGCACAAGTCTTACTCTTAGAGCAGCTAACAATGCTTCCAAACCACTAAATGAGAATTCTACTCCTAAAGATCATATATCCAAAAGAAAAGAAAGTCTTACAGCTTTTATATGAGCTAAACTGCTATAAGACCTTTGACTGAGTGCATCTGCTACTTTATTAGCTTTCCTAGGATGGTATTCGATGGTGCAGTCATAATCCTTGAGTAGTTTAATCCACCGCCTCTGTCGTAGATTCAACTCCTTTTGAGAGAGCAGATACTTTAAACTTTTATGATTGGTGAACCTTTAGCACGACTCTCTGTATAGATAATGCCTCCAAACCTTTAAACCAAAGACGACTGCCGCCAACTCCAAGTTATGAGTCGGGTAATTCAATTCATGAGGTCGAAGTTGTTTAGATGCATAAGCTATCACCTTTCCATGCTGCATTAAAACATAACCTAACCCTTTTCTTGATGAATCACTATACACCGCATAGCCTCCACTACTAGAAGGAAGAGTAAGAATAGGTGCTCATGTTAAACAACCTTTAAGTTTCTCGAAGCTTTCCTAGCATTCACTAGTCCATTCAAACTTACTATTCTTCCTAAGCAATTTAGTTATAGGTGATGCAATGATAGAGAAATCTTGGACAAAGCAGTAATATCCTGCTAACCCTAATAATTTCCTAACTTCCATAGGATTAGTCGGAGGTTCCTAATTAACCATTGCTTCAATTTTCTTAGGATCCACAAAAACTCCTTCTGTAGAAATTACATGTCCTAAGAAAACTACTCTATCAAGCCAAAATTCACACTTACTAAATTTGGCATACAATTGCTTATCCCTTAAAATCTGTAAGACAATTTTCAATTATTTCTCATGAGCTTCTTTATTGTCTGAATACACCAAGATATCATCTATAAATATAATAACAAATTTATCTAGGTAGGGTTGAAACACTATGTTTATAAGGTCTATAAAAGCAGCTAGAGCATTCGTCAACCCAAATGGCATCACAAAAAATTCTTAATGTCCATAACGGGTTCAGAAAGCTATCTTAGGTACATCTACTTTGTTAATCTTTAATTGATGATAGCCAAACTGAAAATCAATTTTAGAGAAAACCTTAGCACCTTGAAGCTGATAAAAAAGATCTTCAATGCAAGGCAAATGATACTTATTCTGTATCATCATCCGATTGAGTCATCTATAGTCTATACATAATTGTAAGGAACTATCTTTCTTCTTCACAAACAATACTGGAGCTCCCCATGGTGAGATACTAGGCCTTATAAAACCTTTATCCAGAATTGAATCTTTAACTCCCTTAACTCAATCGGAGCCATTCTATAGAGTACTTGAGAGATAAGAATTGTACCCAGTTATAAGTTAATAGGGAACTCAATTTTTTTATCAGGAGGTAATCTAGGTAGCTCTTATGAAAATACATAAAGAAACTCACAAACTATTGGAATATCTTCTATCTTAGGTTCACTCAATTCCTTATCAACAACATAGGCTAAATAAGCTTGATACCCCTTCCTAAGTAATTTCTCAGCCACAATAGCAGAAATTACACAAGATGGAAAAAGACTACGTTCACCACATAAAATAAGCTTAGGCTTTCCAGGTCGCCTAAATTTCACCAACTTCTCATAATAATCTATTGTCGCATGATGGCGGGATAACCAATCTATACCTAAAATAGTATTAAACTCTTGAATAGGTAAAGGAACTAAGTCCGCTAATAGTTGTTGGTCCTTTAGTTTAACTGCACATTCTCTATACACGTATTTACATATAATAGGACTACTAATAGGGATGCTAAGCACTAAAGTCTTACCTAATAAATCCTTTTATTTATCAAAATGACTGATAAATGTAAAAGAGATAAAAGAATGTGTGGAGCCAGGATTAATAAGAATATAGGCATACTTATCTATAATAGATAACATACCAGTCACAACCTCAAGAGATGTTAGTGCCTTTTGCTGTGTCATAGCAAAAATTCTATCTTGGTTTTGTGGTCTTCGAGCCTCTACTCCTTGTCTAGGTTGAACAGATGAGGTAGTTCTACTAAGCCTGTTAGTGCTGGTACCTCCTACCGCGGGCCTACCTTGAGACTGGGTTCTACCACCTCTTTAATTTTTTGGTGCAGTAGACCTATGTCCAGATCTAGCTGGCTGATTTAAATGAGGACATTTCCTCTTAAAGTGACCAACCTCTCCATACTTAAAACATCCACATGTTCGCATTCTGTAATTACTTTCGTGAATTTTACCACAAATTGAGCATAAAGGTCGATACCTTTGTCGAGCTCCTACACTTTGAACACCTGTAAAACTTCCCATTGGTTGCTACATTTTACTCTGGCTAGCTTACTTTGATTTAGTATAGGAGGTCCTGCCAAAACTAGAACCGGTTTTAAATTGAAATGCACTTCCTCCTTTCTTAGTAAATCTATTATCAACATTAAAGAAGGAACTCTGACCGTGCTTCCAACCTTTTTAAAACACTTCATTTTCTTCTTTCTTCAGCTTCTGTATCTCCAAAGCTTTTTCTATTAAGCTCTTATAAGTAGTACCCTCAAAAGAAGCCATACCAGACCGGATGGTTACATGCAAGCCACTTAAGAATCGGTCATACTTATTCTCCTCATAAGGAAGCATATCAGCCATAAATCGATATAAATCTTCCAATTTATCTATATACTCCCTAACAGTCATATCCTTTTGTGCCAACCTAAAGAAGGCATCTTGCTTTCCTTTCCTATAGCTCTTTGAAATATATTCCTTTTAAAATTCAGTTACAAATGCTTGCCAAGTCATTTCATCACCATAAAGGTGATGTACCTTATCTATCCAACTATCTGCTACTCCTTGCAAAAACATCTTTACTGTACTAACCTTCTCCCTATTTGAAATTTTTGTAAAGGTAAAAATTTTCTCGATCTTCTTAAGCCATTCTACAGTCTTTTCAACATTTAGGGAGCCATTAAAATTCTCAGCTCCTAAATGTCTACAGTGTTTCACTATATCCGAAGGCCTTTGTTGATCTCTAGCTGTTATGGCAGCTATAACAGCTTGGGCTATAGCTGCACCTAATCCAGCATTAATATGAGCTACAATAAGTGGAGCAGGTGGTACCTGAGCTGGTGGTGGTGGTGGATTAGGTTGAAGGGGGGCACAGCCCTAGAATGATCTCTTTGAGAGACAGTCTCATCCATAGACTCACTACCTTCAGGCAACTCAGGCTTATCTATCCCTTCCAAAGGTAAATATGGAGTAGGATCCTTATGAGGTTGTTGGCCAACATTCTCTAATCTCTCAACACGACGACGGCCTCGACCACCGTGACCTCTGCGATCAATAACACGGGGTGGCATCTTCCTATACCATAACAAATGACTAAGATTAAAAACCTAATTAATTAATTCTACCTAATGGAGTCTACAGAATCAATAACCTATGCTCTGATACTAAAAAATGTCACACCCCTTTTCTCTACTGATGTGAGTCAAATATAATACCCTAGTCTCTAAGACTAAATAAAGAGTAAGTAGGGTGTTGACTCAGGAATTTGGAGCAATCTTATATTAACTGGATAGATATTTAGATGGATAGGTAATTAATAATAATGATAATGTTGAATTATTCTAACTATTCTAAAATTATTAAACAATTACTACCTACACTAACTAAATTATTTATCTAGCAACAAGTTCAAATTAAGTTAATTAGAACTACAATTCAGAATTTATCCAGAACTACAAACAACAAACAAACTATTACATAAATTGAATGGAGAATGTGACAAATAATCTTTAAAAGCAATTCTCATTGTCAATTAAAAGTAATTCTATTTAAAGTCTACAAGCATTCTCATAACTTTGTAGATATAAATAAAAACTATTAAATACTATATCATTTCTTTAATTCTTTAAAGAGAAATCCTTGTCTCCAAGTAATTCCTTAACCTTTAAATAACTCTAATTATATTTCTATCAAAATGAATTAATTCTCATTATATACATTTGATATGCAAGTTATGTATAGTGGCCAATCATACACAACGCATTTAAACTCACAATTAAAATTAATCCATTTATATAATATAAAAGATAAATGTAGTTCATTGATTAATTCTTCCTTGTAATTCTAATAAACAATGGCTTAGCCAAAGTACATATTAAATATAATTAAACAACAATAAAAAGGTAAATAAAACATCAAGCACTAATAGAAAGAAAGATAGAAATTGAATGTAGATAGCCTTCTTGATGATTCCTTAACTTCTTTAAATGTTCTTCACTTGAAACTTAGAATTGCACTAATAATAAAAACTAAACAATACTAATACTTTTAAAAAATATAACTAAGTGTTTTCTGATGTCTATATTATATCTAAAACAATGATAATACATGTATTTATAGGCTTTTTAAACATCCCAATTCATAAACTTTCAAAAAAGGGTCAAATGTGAAAGGGCATAAGGAAGGGTAACTACGCGGCACGGTGGTACCGAGTCGAGTGGGAGTCGGCACAGATGCCCTCTATTATGACTCGACATGGTGGCATGAGTCAGCACTAGGCTTCTTCACTCGGTTCGAGTCGGCACCAGCATATGGGATAAGTCGGCATGGAGGGGCGAGTTGGCACGGGCGCTTGCTGTCACCAGTCGGCACGCCTCCTGAATTGCTTCCCTTGACTTTTTGAATACCAAACTTCATTCCAATGCAACTTCAAGCTTGAGATTAGCATAAAAGAACATACAAATCATATCAATAACATAAATGCACACAAATAATGATAATAATATAACAAGTAAACACAATGCAAATGCAAAATAATAAAAAAGTCAACAAAATGATCCTAAATGACTATACTATTTTGCATACTATTAAATTCCCCCATACTTAGACCTTGCTTGCCCTCAAGCAAGAAGCAAAGATCTAAGTAAGAAAAATAATAAAAATTTTATCATCTCCAAAATAAATGTAGTAATCTTAACAAGTCATTCTAACCATGAAAGAAATTTTTAAGAAAAAGATAGTTAATAATTAAACTTTCAATGCTCAACAATGATAGAGGAAACAAGTTTCATAGCATAAGTAATAAGTTTAACAAATTATCTCAATTTATTAAGAACAAAATCAAGAGTACAAAGTCAAGGTGCTAACCAAGCTATCTAGCCAACATACTCATTCTTCAAACTTAGAATTTCTAAAGATACAAATAGCCATTAGGACAAGGTTCAAGCACACGTACAAACTAACATTTTTTATGGAATTTTTAGACACATTATTATTTTTTTTCTAGTGGGTGCATTTTATACTCCATCCCACTATTTTTCTTGTACTTATAATGTCACACTCTTTTCGAATGAATATAATTAAGGAGTATACTCACTTACACATAATTTACTCAAGATGCATTACAAAACAAGCATAAATTTTCTTTGTATACTATGTATTATATATATATTTTTTGTTTTTTTGTGTCTTCATCCATTATTGAAATGCTAGTCTTTCGTATTATGGATATAGTTTCCCTAAAGCTACCTAATTCTTAAAAAACTTAAGCTTAAATTCTTAGCATCTTAGCCTTAAGCATAGTTAGAAAGTGGACTAAAAATTCTCTATATTTTGAAAATAATAACAAGAGATCATAAGAAAAACTTAAAACTTATACTGCATGAAACTCTAAAATTCTACCAATTGAGTATAAAAAATTAAATATTAATATGGCATAAAAGTAAAACTTCAATCAAAATCAAAATGAACTAGAAAAGAAGCTACTTAGTGATGTGGAGAAGATAAAATAATGCAAAATAAAGCATAAACACATATACATAACAACCTAAACATAAACAAATGACAACATGCAATATGCATAACAATTATTATTAACCATCCCTTCCCCCACACTTAAAATACACATTATCTCCAATGTGAAACATAAAAGAAAAAGTAGGGAAAAGGAAAAACTCCCTCAATCCTCCGAAGGAGATGGTGGAAGAGACTCAATGGTATGGCTACAATGTGTAAAGTATTGGCTCATATTGTACTCCATTCTTCATTGGCGATGATCAAGTTAGTGATTAAAAGCTGCCATGCCACTCAATTGGCATTGAATCTCCCTTTGGTTTTTCAAAACTTGCTCCTAAATAGGCAAAACATGACTAGAGGAGCCAATTGCACCTCCTTGCATAGGATAAGAAGGGAAAGGGACATCATGATGGGGTGCCTCTTCTTAGTGCTCTTTATCTCTCATAATTGGCTCTTCTTCATGAACATCAACTCCAACATGTGGTTCATCATCTTGGTGACCCACAACATGTAGATGTGGAATCCCTTTCCAACATGACCTAGTATGTGCCGGGACTAAGCGAAAAGAAGTATCCACAACCTCACCTCTCACAAATGCTTGCTTAGTAAAATAAGAGCACTCAATAACACGGTTAAAATCATCAAAGTTCACATTAAGAGTTTTTGCAATAATAGTAACAACATGACCATGAGTTAAAGGAAAATCTTGTAGCACAAGTGAGGAGTTGATTAAAAATCCAATAAGTTCAATAAACTTACTTTTTGTTATGAATGCACCATATCAAAAATATTTCTTGAGCTGAAAC
The DNA here is from genome assembly GCA_949673435.1 of Macaranga tanarius. Classification (NCBI taxonomy): domain Eukaryota; kingdom Viridiplantae; phylum Streptophyta; class Magnoliopsida; order Malpighiales; family Euphorbiaceae; genus Macaranga; species Macaranga tanarius. The sequence continues at coordinate 46,475 of CATIWO010201629.1, forward strand.
TTGATTAGATTCAGGCTTGTGAACAACAATACAACAAAGAACCTTATGCAATAGCCAAAACTTCAAATCTTTGATAAACATGGCCTTCCCCTTCTTTTTCGAAAGGGAGGTGGTAAATCGGTCAAGAATGTCCAAAACTCATCAACATCAAATGATTTAGGCATATTATACATTCCTTCTTTTTTAAAGCCAAAAACCCTTTGCATAAAAGGAATAGGTAAGTTGGTGAGGTTTGCATGCATAGAAACAAACTTCTTAAGTCCATAATTAGTCAATAATTAATTAAAGGAGTCATGCATACCAATATCTTGAAGCAATGAATTAGGGATATACTTGCATGGAACAATTTTTCTAAACTTGAGAGTAGTAAATCTATCACTTTCTTTATGGGAAAGGATAGGAAATTTAGCTTTATATTAGAGTGAAAAGTTCTCCTCTTGATGCTTCTCCTCCTCTTGATCATCTCTTCTTGGCCTTGAAGATGAAGAACCCTTGGTCTTAGCCATTTTAAAGAAAGAAAATAAAGTGAAGAAGAAAAGAAATAGATGGTATGCTATGGAAAAAGAATAAGAATGAAAAAGAAAATGAAAAGAGAAAGAAGAAGAAGAAAAAAGACTAAATATATAAATATATGTAGAGAGCAAAGAGTGGTGTAGAGAAAAGAAAAAGAGTGTAGAGAATATGAAAGCAAAAGGAAATGAAAATGGAGTTTAAATAGAAGGAGAAGAAGTGAAAAAGATGAAATAAGGGAATAAAAAATTATTAGTCAATGAAATGATAAATAAGTAGAAGATAAAAAGTTAAGAAAAAGGGTGAAAGGGTGTGTCCTTTATTGGGAAAGGACATGACCTTTCAAAATTAGTCAAATTTTAAAAGTTGTTATATGAAAAAGGACAAAAAAAATGATTAACATAGATGTGAAATAAATATACTAAATAATAAAAATTAAAATGAAATAAAAAAAAGTAAACAAGAAAATAAAATGCAATGTGGGCAGTGGGAGGGCACGAGTCGGCACGCCTAGTCTCTGTCACTAATCGGCACGGCGCGCCTACTCGGCACAGAGCTCATTTGCGCCCAAGGCTTGGTGACAAGTTGGTACACGTGTGCCGACTCGGCACTATACGGCTCTATCGCGAGTCGGCACACGGGCACGACTCAACATAGAGCCAAAGTAAAAATAATATATTTTCTTTTTTTCAAATGATAAAATAAAAATAAGAAATAAATGAAAGAAAAACAATGTGTATGTATGTATACTTAAAAGAATAAATTAAAGAAATAAAAATATAAAGAAAAACTAATGCATAATACATAAAGGAAAGGAAAAATAAGAAAATTATTAAAATTATAATAATAATAGAATAAATATTATGAAGAAAAGAAAAACTACTAACACTACAATGTGGTGTAAACAAAAATTGCAATAAAGAGAATAAAGATATGAAACATATATAATGAAAATAAATAAATAAAAGAAATAGAATGTGAAAGTAATACCTTGCTACATTTAGTAGTCTATAGCTTGACCATACCTTTGCTAGGCTAAGGTGTAGAGAGAAAAATTGACTCCCTAGGAGCAATTGCTTCACCCACTAAATAAGGCTTGAGATGATGGCTATTCACCTTGAAGAGTTCCCCCTTGTCATTAGCAATTTTAATTGCTCCATAAGGATGAACCTTGACAATCTTGAAAGGACCTGACCATCTTGACTCCAACTTATCGGGAAACAATTTCAACCTTGAGTTATAAAGGAGAACAAATTCTCCCTTATAAAATTCTTTCTTAGCTATATGCTTATCATGCCATAATTTAGTATGATCTTTATACAACTTTTCATTTTTATAAGCATTCATCTTTAACTCCTCCAATTCATTGAGTTGAAGTAACCTTTTTATACCTGCCTTCTTCGAATCAAAGTTCAATGCCCTTATTGCCTAATATACCTTATGCTCAAGTTCTAAGGGTAAGTGATAAAACTTCCTATAGATCAATTGGTAAGGAGTAAGGCTAATTGGTGTTTTAAAGGCTGTCCTATATGCCCATAGGGCATCATCTAACTTCAATGCCCAATCTTTCCTTGAAGAAGAAACCATTTTCTCAAGAATCCATTTGATCTCTCTATTACTTACCTCAACTTGCCCACTTGTTTATGGATGATATGGAGTAGCCACTTTGTGTGTTACCCCATATTTCTTCAAAAGAGCTTCAATCATATGGTTGCAAAAATGTGAACCGCCATCATTAATTAATGCTCTAGGAGTACCGAATCTTGGAAAAATAATTTTCTTTAGCATCTTTTTAACTACCTTTGCATCACTAGTAATAGTAGCTATTGCTTCTATCCACTTTGAGACATAATCAAACATGACTAATATATACTTGTAGCCTAAAGAACTAGGAAAAGGACCCATGAAGTCAATGCCCCAAACATAAAAAATCTCTACTTCAAGAATTCCTTTCAAAGGCATCTCATGTTTCCTAGATAAATTACCCATTCTTTAGCACCTATCATATGTAAGCACAAATTATCTAGCATCCTTAAATAAAGTAGGCCATGAAAAACCAGCTTGAAGTACCTTAGAAACCATATTTGATGCACCAAAGTGTCCACCTACATATAAGGAATGACAATGTCTAAAAATATCTTGGACTTCATTTTGAGGAATACACCTTCTAATCAAACCATCTCTACATCTCTTATAAAGTAATGGTTCCTCCCACTAGTAGAACTTACTATCATGTAAAAATTTCTTCTTTTGTTTGTAATCTAGCCCATAGGGAAGAACTCCACTCACAAGATAGTTTGCAACATCCGTAAACCATGGAAGTTCCTTAGAGACCAAAGTAAAAAGATGTTCACCATAAAATGACTCATTAATTGGAACACCATCATCATTTTTGTTTAATCCCTCTTGATTTAACCTTGATAGATGATCCACAACGAGGTTCTCACTAACTTTCTTATCTCTCACTTCCCAATCAAACTCTTGAAGCATTAGAAATCCACCTTAAGAGCCTTAGTTTTGCATCTTTCTTACTTAGAAGATACTTGAGGGTAGCATGGTCGGAATACACAATGACCTTTTGCCCCATAAGATATGCTCTAAACTTGTCAAATGCATAAATAATAGCAAGCAACTCTTTCTCTGTGGTGATGTAATTAATTTAAGCATCATCAAGTAGTTTGCTAGCATAATAAATCATATAAGGCTTGCCTTCTTTTGTTTGCCCTAAAACAGTCCCAACCATAAAATTACTTACATCACATATAATTTTAAATGGTTGCTCCCAATTAAGTAGTTGCAAAACTGGTACTGAAGTAAGAGCTTTCTTCAAAGTTCCAAATGCATCCATGCATGCATCATCAAACTCAAAAATAGCCTCCTTGGCAAGTAGTTTGCATAATGGCTTTGCTATCTTGGAAAAATCCTAGATGAATCTTCTATAAAAATCCGCATGTCCAAAAAAGCTCCTTATATCTTTAACACACTTTGGAGGCGGCAAATTAGCAATGACTTCTATCTTTGCTCTATTAATTTCAATACCTCTTTATGAGACCAAATGCCCCAAAATAATTCCTTTTTGTGCCATGAAGTGACACTTCTCCTAATTAAGTACTAGGCCATGTCCTTATATCTATTAAGAACTTTAGAAAGATTTTCTAGACAATTGGCAAAATTAGATCCATAAACACTAAAGTCATCCATAAAAACCTCCACATAATCATCTATTAAATCACTAAATATTAAAAACATGCACCCTTGGAAAGTAGCGGGAGCATTACATAAGCCAAAAGGCATACGCCTAAAGGCAAAAGTATTATATAGACAAGTAAAAGTAGTCTTAGGTTATTCTTCGGGATGAATAGGAATTTGGTAAAAGCCACTAAGCCCATCAAGATAACAAAAATAAGAAAAATTGGCTAATCTCTCTAAGACTTGATCAATAAAAGGCAATGGAAAATGATATTTCCTAGTTGCTTTATTTAATTTCCTATAATCAATACACATACGCCAACCCGTGATAGTCCTAGTAGGCACTAAATCATTATGTTTATTTTGCATAACAGTCAAGCCACCCTTTTTAGGAATAACTTGAATGAGGCTTACCTATTTACTATCACTAATGGAATATATGATCCCATTGTCAAGTAACTTAATCACTTCTTTTCTAATGACTTCCTTAAGATGGGATTTAGCCTCCTTTGTGCTTCTATGGTAGGCTTGGCATCATCTTCTAAAAGGATTCTATGCATGTAAATAGTAGGGCTTAGTCTTTTTAAATCATTAATTGAATATCCTATCACACCCTTATATTTATCAAAACATCACACAAAGCATTTACTTCATCATTAGGTAATAAAGAATTAATAATAAAAGGAAAATGAGAGTTAGAATCAAAAAATGCGTACCTTAGAGTGGATAGCAAAGGCTTAAGCTCCAAGTTAGGAGCTTCACTTAGTGAGGAAGGGTTAGGATCATCCTCTTTCCTTAGTGGTTCAAATCTTAAATGCCTATAAGGAGAATCATATGGAGTTAGTTTCAACATTCTCACACAAGCTACAACCTCCATATTGGAACATTTCTCATCATCCCCTTGTGATATACAAATCGCTAAAGGGTTTTATCCCACACACTCATGGACAACTTCATTCACACATTCATTAATGATGTCAAGTGAATTAATCCTTTCACAAACTTCAATTGGTGGTGTTATCTTAATCATATTGAAGACATTAAAGACTATAGACTCATCATTCACTTCTATCTTAATTGTACCATTTTTCATGTTAATGACCACACCTGCGGTCACTAAAAATGGCCTCCCTAACAAAATAGGAATTTTGGGGTTCTCCTTCATGTCCATCACTACAAAATCTGCATGAATAATAAACTTACCCACTTTGGTGGGTACATTCTCAAGCACACTAAGTGGATATTTGATATATTTATCCGCCATAGATAGACACAGGGTAGTAGGCTTCAAATTACTAAGTGGATATTTGATATATATGGAATAAGGTATTAAACTCACACTTGCACCTATATCACACAAAGCTTTATTAAATGCAAAATAACCAATTCTATAAGGAATAGTAAAATAACCTGGATCTTTGAATTTTAGTGGAGTCTTTGTGAACATTGCCTTAGACTTCTCAGTAAGTGAAACAAGCCCATACTCTTCAATCTTACCCTTGTGATTCATAATGTCCTTTAAAAATTTACCCCAAGAGGGCATATCTCTAATAGCATCCATAAAAGTTATGGTAATAGTTATGTCCTTCAAATGATCAAGAAATTTACCAAATTGTTTATCAAGATTACGCCTTATGAACCTTTGTGGGAAAGGTAAGGTTCTAAGGTCAATCTTTGGTTCATCTTTCTTACTTAGTACTTCTTGACTAGTCTTCTCTTCTACACCACACTTGTCATTTTTATAATGCTTCACACCATCATCTACTTTTGCATTCACCACATCCTCATCATCATCCCCATTCACAATCTTCTTCTTACTTGATGAAGCACCTCCAACTTCCTTACCACTTCTCAAGTTTATAACTTGACAAGATTCCTTAGGCTGAAATTTAGGTTGACTAGGTAGTCTTCCTAAAGGTTGAGGGGTTGAAGAGGCTTGATGAACAATTTGGTTTTCAAGGATTCGATTGTGGGAAACAAGTTGATCAATTCTTGCATTGAGTTGCTTGAATTGGTCCTCATATTGTTTGTTGGTGGTTGATTGTTAGTTTATGAATTGCTTCATAAGACCTTCTAAGTTAGCCTTTAGTGGTGGTGGTGGATTAAAAGAAGGATGATTTAGTTTAATAGGAAAACCGGGTGGGCTTTATAGTTTGGAATAATTTTAGTTAATAGGAGGTTTTAGTTAAGAGGATGGATTTGACTAAGAAAATTCGGGATGATTTCTCCATTGAGGGTTATATGTGTTTGAATTCGGCCCCCCTCTTTGGTTAAAAGCTCCTTGCATATAGCTCACATCCTCATTAGTATTAGAATTCATATTGCATTGAGAATATGAATGAGGTCCTCCACAAAGCTCATAAGCAACATTAGCATTTTTAATAGAATTAATTTGAGAGTTACTTACTAACTTGGTGAGAGCATCTACCTCAGCACTTAATAAGTTGATGGTGTCAAACTCCAAAACTCCTCTTGCTTTTGCCATTGTTGGCTCATCACCTATGTATCCTTGAGATGCAAGCTCTTCAAGTAGAATAACAGCTTCCTTAGCCATTTTATCCATCCATTTCCCACTAGAGGCTGCATTGACAATATTTCTATTTTCATTCGTCAACCCATTGTAGAAAATTTGAGGGATCATCCAATCGGGCAAGCCATGGTGTGGGCACTACCTTTGAAGATCCTTGAATCTCTCCCAAGCCGTATAGATTGTCTCACTTCCATTTTGCTTGAAAGTGGTAATCTCATTATAAAACTTAGCGGTCTTTTGTGGTGGAAAATATTTATGGAGAAATGCTTACTTTAATTGGTCCCAAGTTGTGATTGATTCATTAGGAAAACTAGCAAGCCAAAGTTGTGCCTTTTCCTTGACTGAAAATGGGAAAAGCCTAAGCCTTATTGCATCATCCGTCACTTCATTGATCTTGAAGATAGCACACATATTGAGAAAAGTCAATATGTGAGCATATGGATCCTCTCCTTGTAATCCTCCAAATTAATTATTTTGCACTATATGTATTATGCTTGGTTTAATTTTGAAGTTATTGTTGGCTATTGATGGAACCACAATTCCTCCAAAATTACCCGTTATATCGGGCATAGCGAAATCGCCCAATATACGTCTCTCCGGTTCAGTCATGATATTCAAATTTTGTTAATTCACTCTTCTTTGTCTTTGTTCCCTACACAAAGCACGTAAAGTTAGTTCAATTTCGGGATCAAAGTGCAAAATATCACTAATAATTCTACTAAGCCTCATCATGAGTAGAATCAAAATCAAACAACAACTAAACAATAATTATAAACTATAAAAATAGAAATAAAATCAAGGCCTAAAACAACCTTTCTCTACCCTAAGTTAATAAAAATTCTAAACAAATTCCCCCACAACGGCGCTAAAATTTGATGCGAGTCAAATATAATACCATAGTCTCTAAGACTAATTATAGAGTAAGTAGGGTGTCGAACACTCGAGAATTATGAGCAATCTTATATTAACTGGATAGACACTTAGATGGATAGGTAATTAATAACAATGATAATGTTGAATTGTTCTAACTATTCTAAAATTACTACACAATTACTAACTATAGTAACTAAATTAATTATCTAGCAAGAAGTTCAAATTAAGTTCATTAGAACTACAATTCAGAATTTATCAAGAACTACAAACAACAAACAAACTATTACATGAATTGAATGGAGAATATGACAAACAATCTTTAAAAGCAATTCTCATTGTTAATTAAAAGTATTTCTATTTAAAGTCTATAAGCATTCTCATAACTTTGTACAGATAAATAAAAACTATTAAATACTATATCATTTCTTTAATCCTTTAAAGAGAAATTCTTGTCTCCAAGTAATTCCTTAACCTTTGAATAAATCTAATTGTATTTCCACCAAAATGAATTAATTCTCATTATATACATTTGATATGCAAGTCATGTATAGTGGACAATCATACACAACACATTTAAACTCATAATTAAAATCAATCCATTCATGTAATATAAAAGATAAAATATAGTTCATTGATTAATTCTTCCTTGCAATTCTAATAAACAATGGCTTAGCCAAGGTACATAGTAAACATAATTAAATAATAATAAAAAGGTAAATGAAACATCAAGCACTGATAGAGAGAAAGATAGAACTTGAATGTAGATAGCCTTCTTGATGATTCCTTAACTTCCTTGAATGTTCTTCACTTGAAACTTAGAATTGCACTAATAATAAAAACTAAACAATACTAATACTTTTAAAAATATAACTAAGTGTTGTCTGATGTCTATATTATATCTAAAACAATATCAATACATGTATTTATAGGCCTCTTAAACATCCCAATTCATACACTTTCAAAAAGGCGTCAAATGTGAAAGGGCATAAAGAAGGGTTGCCTTAACTACTCGGCACCACCATGCTGAGTCAAGTCGGCACAGATGCCCTCTGTCACAAGTCGACACTCTGTCACGAGTTGGCATGGTGGCACGAGTCGACACTAGGCTTCTTCACTCAGCTCGAGTCGGCATCAGCATATGGGACGAGTCGGCATGGGCGCGCTTGCTGTCATGAGTCGGCACGGGCGCACTTGCTGTCATGAGTCGGCATGCTCAGAACGAGTCGGTATGCCTCCTAAATTGCTTCCCTTGACTTTTTAAACACCAAGCTTCATTCCAATGCACTCCAATGCAACTTCAAGCTTAAGATTAGCATAAAAGAACCTACAAATCATATAAATAACATAAATGCACACAAATAACGACAATATTATAACAATTAAACACAATGCAAATGCAAAATAATGAAAAAGTCAACAAAATAATCCTAAATGACTATGCTATTTTGCATACTATTATCTACTAAAAGGGTTAGTGCAACAATAAACTATTAATTGTCTGCAAACCATTATATATCATAAATTCAATATAAATAATCATCCTTTCAAGCATATTGGAATACAAATAAAGTTTATAGTATCTATTAAACAACTGTCCATATGTCTTTAAGGATTACTAAATAAAAGTTTATTCCTAGATAGTAATAGTTGGTTGCTCAACCTCCTCTAGTGCTCACAATAAAGGCACTCCAAAACATGCTCTACAAGGATCTATTAATGCACCAAAATAAAATCTGAAATGGTTTAGATAAATGGAATAAGTACAACTACTCAGTGAGAGGATATAAGTATAACCACAGAAAATATTAATATATTATCATATAACATGATACAAAAATTCAACTCTAATAAAATAAAGTTCTATCCATAAAATGAAAAATAGCTTGAGTATTAAAATAAATACTTCACATCCAACATTCTCTATTATAAATACAAATATCCATATACCTTCCTCAGAACATAATTTGATATAAATCAAGGAAATTATAGATAAAAACATTAACGATCAATATATAAAAATACTTCCAATGTACACTCAGGTAGTGTCCTATAAATTCCATATAAAATTGGAGCTGAATCTCTCACCTGGCTACCCAAAGTGCTAATTTCTTATCATACATATGCGCAGAGACATTGCCCGTCGGTAATATATTTTATTTCGTTTCACCCGACATTCAAGGTGTGATTTCATAGGCACCTTTCTGAGTGTGTTTCTTAAATCAAATATTTCAAAACTAAATTCTCATTATGTATAGCTCAAAATAAACTTAACACCATATGATTTCAGAAAGCTAGAAAATACTTAATTGTAAATAGCATTTAGGAAATCAATAAACATCAATCCTTTGCAAAACATAAGAATATTTATATACATCTCTGAGATACAATAAATACATATCATAGATTTAAAACTATTGTTATACTAATATCTATTCACTTGATAAGACAATTGACAATTCTAGCTGGGAGGGTCTACGTTATGCTCTACGGCTAGGGTTGAGGTTCCTCCTAATATTCAGAAGTAAAAGTCATAAGAATACTAGCTTATAACCTCAATTCTACTTAATTTAATTGATCTACAGCCTAAAGATATGACTTAGGACCTGAAAAATGGCTTTAAACTGCTCAAATTAGGGTTTCGGGACTTCGGGGAGGCTACTGAGGTGCCTCCTCAGCACATTGAGGCACCACCTCTGTGCACTGAGGCACCGCCTCAGTGCACTGAGGTGCTGCCTTTGTGGTGAAGTGCCGCCTCTGCGATGAGGCACCGCAGAGGCTGCCCGAAAATGCAAAAATTGCTCTAATTCAACCCAAAATGCAAAAATCCAACCAAAATCAATTCCAAACATTATTTTAAACATCATAAAGGGTCAGCTTTAGCATAAACAAGTTTAAAACTCAAACATTCAATCAAAATATCAAATTCTATATAAATTCAAAAACTAATGTCAAATTAACTTTACTTACCAAAATCTCTTGCTTAAATCCTTGAATTTGCAAATAGAAACCTTAATCTTTATTTGTTGAAGAAAGGATTAAAGGAAAAGAGAAGAAAAGATATAGTAGTGATAAAGAAAGAAAAACGAAGGAAAGAAGCTTTGAGAAAATGAAACTGACGGAGGAAGAAGAAGAAAGTAAACTTTTTTTTTAATATTTTTGGCAAATATCCATTTTAGTTCCTTTTAAATAAATATACATTTTAGTCCCCCAAATTTCCAAAATAAGCAAAAAGGCCCTCAAAATTATTTCTAATGCAATTTAGTCTATAATTCTATTAATGTCCTAATTTCTAGGACATGGTATTACAGTAAGTGTATGTACTGAAAATGAAGAACAAGAAATTTGTTTTTATTTTTTTTCATTTTCTCTCATCTTTAGAGACAACAAGAGTTCAAATGATCTTAACTGGCCCAACTTATGTTTAAAAATCAAGTTCTTGTTAGTTGAAATTATGTTGAGAAAGTTGTTTGAAAAATCAATATTTAAGTTTCAAGTTTTTTATTAAAGATGAGATTTTTTTTATGAGATTTCTGAATGAGTTTGATGTTATCTTTTAAATTTTTTTATGAGATTTATGTGATGGGTGTATGATTTAAGAAAAAGAAGATTTCATAATGTTTGTTTGTCTTTGTCAAAATCAGTTTGCTGATTGTGTTGTTTGAATTTGGTTGTCTTATTTGAGTCTTGTTTTTGTTAAGAAAGTGAATGTTCTTAATTAAGTAGAAGAGTTTATAATCTTATTGATTTATCTAGAGATATCTAAGTAGGGGTGTGCAATCGGTCAGTTTTGAGGGATTTTTCTGACTGAACCGAAATAACCGAATTGAGTAAATTGAAAACTGAACTGAACCAATCCTAAAACCGAATCGAACCGAACTGAAATTTTAGTCATAAAAACTGAACCAAAATTTTTAAAATTATTAATTATTTTTATATTTTTATATTAAATTATATATATTTTAAAAAAATTTAAAAAATTTAAATAAAAAAAATTCTGTTGGTTCGGTTAATTCGGTTAACCAAATTTTTTATTCACAAAACCGAACCAAATTTCAATTCGGTTCTAAAAAATTAAAAATGCTGAAAAATCAAACTGAACCAAACTAAATTAGGTTGATTTAGTTTGCGGTTCGGTCATCTCAAAAACCATGCACACCCCTATATCTAATGGATAAAAAAAGATGTAAAGACACTTTTTGTTGTGTATATAAATAGTATGTGTGTGTTAAAGAGATAAGAAGAGAGAGTAAGTGTGCATACTGAAAATGAAGAAGAAGAAGGAAAAGTTTCTATTTTTTATTTTTCTCTCTTCTTCAAAGCCAACAATATTATATTCCTCGCCATGAAAGACTCCTGTCCTCAAAAGTTGCAGTAGAAAATCTTAATAACAACTCATCATAATATTCTCAAATAGCATTTACAATATTAGAATTACTTCATTCAATTAACACTTATGTTGTTACGATATTCTTTCATTTTACCGTACGATAATTAAGTATGGCAATAGGATCAAGATAATAAGGAAAAAGGTGGTAATAATGGCCAATGGTGTTTATTAGAAGGAATGAGTTTTTTTAAGCTAAGAAACATGAAAGGTGAATGACTAAATATAGAAGAAGTTAAGTTAAGGGTGTAAGCTACCTTTCCAATACAATCCAAGATTTCCAAAGGACCATAATATAAGGCTAAAAACTTTTAGTTATTTTTGTAACTCAAAGTTTGTTGGTGATAAGGTTGTAACTTAACATAAACATACTCACCAACAGTAAATTCTCGATCAATTTTATGCTCATTGGCTAATTGTTGCATTTGATGTTGAGCTCTAGTGAGATGATACTTCAACAATTGTAAAATCATTTCTCTCTCTATTAATAATTGATCAACAACATCAACATGAGAGTATTTAAGAAAGTAAGGTATATATAAAAGAGGAGGATAACCATAAAGCACTTCAAATAGAGTATGTTTTGTAGATAATTGGTATTATATCATTATTCAGCTAAGGATAATAATTTAAACAATTATTATGGTTTATCAAAACACATACATTGCAAATAGGCCTCCAAAAAATGATTCATAATCTCAGTTTGGCCATCAGTCAAAAGTTGATAGGCGGTTAAATGAGCTAAAATAATATATTGTAGCTTGAGTAACTCTTGCCATAAATTATTGAGAAAAATAATGTCGCTATCACTAACAATTATTTATGGAAGACCATGTAACTTAAATATGTGATCTAATAAAGTTTAGGTTACAATCTCCACTATAAATGGATGTTTAAGTCCAATGAAATGAGCATATTTACTCAATATATCCACCACTACCAAAACAATAAATTTTCCAACAGATAAAGGAAGGCCTTCAATGATGTCTGTACTAATATTTATCCATATGCCTTGAGGAGGAGGCAATGTTTGAAGCAAACCTGGATAAGATAATTGCTTAGGTTAATATTGCTAGAGATAACATAACTTTGAATATAATTTTTAATATCTTTCTCTAACCCATTCTATATTGCACAGTTATGTACCATCTTAACATAGTCGTATGCAATAAAACTAGTTGCATTTTTAGTATTTAAGGTTTTACTTTATTTAGTTATATGAGATATTATTTCATTGCTATTTTATCATTCTTTAAACCTACATCATAAATAGCTTATTTAGAGCATAGAATGCTTATTATGAGTTAATGTTTAAGATGGTACATAACTGTTGGTGATAAGGTTGTAACTTAACATAAACATACTCACCAATAGTAAATTCTCGATCAATTTTATGCTCGTTGGCTAATTGTTGCATTTGATGTTGAGCTCTAGTGATATGATACTTCAACAATTGTAAAATCATTTCTCTCTCTATTAATAATTGATCAACAACATCAACATGAGAGTCTTTAGGAAAGTAAGGTATATATAAAAGAGGAGGATAACCATAAATCACTTCAAATAAAGTATGTTTTGTAGATAATTGGTATTATATCATTATTCAGCTAAGGATAATAATTTAAACAATTATTATGGTTTATCAAAACACATACATTGCAAATAGGCATCTAAAAAATGATTCATAATCTCAGGTTGGCCATCAGTCGAAAGTTGATAGGCGGTTAAATGAGCTAAAATAATATATTGCAGCTTGAGCAACTCTTGCGATAAATTATTGAGAAAAATAATGTCGCTATCACTAACAATTGTTTATGGAAGACCATGTAACTTAAAGATGTGATCTAAGAAAGTTTAGGTTACAATCTCCACTATTAATGGATGTTTAAGTCCAATAAAATGAGCATATTTACTCAATCTATCCACCACTACCAAAACAATAAATTTTTCAACAGACAAAGGAAGGCCTTCAATGATGTTTGTACTAATATTTATCCATATGCCTTGAGGAGGAGGCAATGTTTGAAGCAAACCTGGATAAGATAATTGCTTAGGTTTACATTGCTAGCAGATAACATAACTTTGAATATAATTTTTAATATCTTTCTTTAACCCATTCTACATTGCACAGTTATGTACCATCTTAACATAGTCGTATACAATAAAACTAGTTGCATTTTTAGTATTTAAGGTTTTACTTTATTTAGTTATATGAGATATTATTTCATTGCTATTTTATCATTCTTTAAACCTACATCATAAATAGCTTATTTAGAGCATATAATGCTTATTATGAGTTAATTTTTATTAGAAGTATTTTGAGAAGCTTTGCTTTCTTGTGTTCTTATGTGAATGCAAATTCAACTTATTAAGTGATTGATTAAACCTTGTGGCTTCTTCATTAGGTTGGGATTTTAAGCACTTAGTTTCCTTAGGGTTATGATATTGATTACCATAGACTTGTTTCCTAGCAATCCTTAGGTGATTCTTAAATTGATTAAAGGGTTCACATATTTATTACTTGTAGGCCCATATAACCAAAGGTTCAAAATCATAATTCATGTAGGTTCTTTCATCACAATAAGTGGCAACATCCAGTCAGCTTAAATGGCTTACCAATTTGATAAGTTTTAAATTTGATATTTATTATAAAATGGGCAAAGAAAATTTGGTGGTCGATGCATTGTCCAGGTTATCATCTACTGAGATTCTCTTCTTAATAGTTTCCTTATTTCAAAGTTACTTATTGCAGTAAATTAAACTCAGCTGGTAAGTTAATCCTTAACTAGCAAATTATTTAAACCTTAAAAAAATCCTCAAGCTAATTTTTTTTATTTTTTTATGGATGATATTTTATTACAAAGGGTAGAGTTGTGCTTGAAAATGATTTTTTTTGAAGTAGCAAATCACTCACACTTATTATGATCTTCCTTTAGCTAGACATTCAGGTACATTAGTTACTTATAAAAGGATCACTATTGTATTTATTTAGGTCACACAGCCATGTTAGTCCTAGTCTAATCTAGTCATTCTCAGGCACAACCATGCATTCACACAGTTGTGCGTAGCTTTTAAAAGGCCAAATAAGCTTTATTCAGTCTTATAAACCTCTTGTAATTGGATTATATTAATATAATGTCTTTGTACTCCATTAAAACCTTGCAATGCCTTTATTCACTTGGTTCAGTCCACAATGTCTTTATGAATCCTTGCAAAGCCTCTTTAAACCTTTTAGCTCTCACTTTTATAACCGGTCCTTGAGGAAGCTTTATTCCTCTACCATGTCCGTCATATCCTCTTTGTTGGTTCATATCATGTTAATTTACTAAGTACTTCAAGCTTGATGTCCAATATTAATTAAGAATTTTTTACCCATTAAATAATGTTCCCACTTTGTAATAATAAAAATAATAGCTAATAGTTTTTTTTATAAACTAAGTATTAGGGTTATTTTTTAAAATGCTAATGGCCAATTATGAAAACTAGAAAAGTTCTTGCCTAGAAATGAATCGAAGCAAGGAAGTTACCATTAAACTATTCCAAAGCCATTTGAAACCCTTAAGTGCTACTCGATTACCTTTCAAGACTAACCGAGCCATTTCAAGACCAAACCGAACTAAATTCACCTCTTTACCAAGATTTGAGTATGTGTGATGAGAGATTGTGCTCTTTTTTAGTGAAGAATCTCCCTCGAATAATACTTCCTGGATAATTAAGTTGAGTCCTAAAAATAGACTTTTGTAGACTAGTTTTAAGTATTTTCAACCTGATTTATATCTCAAGAGCTTTGGTTTAACCTTAATGTTGGAGAATATATCCCACATAGAGGAGCTTATAAGTGGTGTATATTGGGTATTAACACAAGCCAATTAGTTTTATGATACATGGCTTAACCCCATTTATAAGTCCATATGTGAGTACGTGGGCAAACACTCTTCGGACCCGTGGATTTATTAACATGGCATTAGAGCAGTGATTCTGGGCTCATGTTTAAGACCTAGAATTGAGTGCGACCTGTTTATGACCTTATAAGTCATTGGGTGCGGTCCATTTACGTTTAGTTTATGAGTGTTCAAAAACCGACTGAGCCATTTAAACCAAACTGTTTCGAGCTAAAATTGTGCTTCAGCTCGGCTATCAAGTAAGATGAAAATTAGTTCGGTTCGAGATATTGAAGAATATTAATTTTTAGTGGTTGGTTCAGTAGGAGATTGGAAAAAACCAAACCGACCAAATAATCGAACTCATAAACCTATATACTAAAATGACATATCCCTCACTATATATACCCTCACATTTACTTCTTACACCCCACCCACCTTAAACGTCGATGCTCCTACTCTCTCTCTTTCTTTCTTTCCTTTTCTCTTAACTCTAATTCCTAACCCTAACTCTTCTAATTCTCTTTTTTCTGAAATTGGCTCTTCTGCTATCTCCATTAGAGCTTTGTCTCTTCCTCTGCTCTCATCTCATCCTAATCATTATTATTTATATGAATTTGAGTGTTTTTCAATTTATCTTTTCTATGGGCTCTGATTCTGTGTTATGTTTCCTTTGATTGTTTTGATGTTTTGATTCTGATTTTGTTAAAAACCATCTGAATTTGAGTGGTCAAAAGGAAAAATAGTAGATCGATTACCTTGTTATTGATTTTATTACTATCAGTGTTTGATACTTAATATTGACAGTAAGAAAATCAATTTCCAAGGTTCTGATATACAGATCTATGTATTCTGGTAAAGATCCTTTTAAAATTTTTGATTTTTATTGTTGCATATTTACTTGATGTTGGTTTTAGTTATATTTTGATGGGGTTTTTATTTTTCTTGTAATTGTTTTTGCATGAGGAAATCAATTTGAAAGGTTCTGATATACAAATCTATGTATTCTGGTAAAAATCCTTTCAAAATTTTTTATTTTTATTATTGCATGTTTATTTGATGTTGGTTTTGGTTATATTTTGATGGGGTTTTTATTTTTCTTGTAATTTTTTTTGCATGATTTAATGGAGTTGATTGATTTCGATCTCAACTCAAGATCTGAGGTGGAAGCCTAAAACGCTGGTTGCGATCTATCATTTGTTTTCTATTTTTTTTATCATTGAGATTCAGAGTGACATAGAGAACATCAAAATTGAAATATAATCTTTCAAGTCATAATTTTTAATTTGCTATTTGAAAAATTTGTTAAAAAATTTATTGTTTTATCACCTATAAATTTTGTTTTATTAACTTTGAATCTGAGGAGACTTTTGTATTATATTATGTGAAAAATGAAAATTATTTTAAAAAATAAGTTTTTATTTTGATAAAATAAAATGATTTTGATTTACTATTATTCTGGTAAAATGTAATTATTATTTTATTATATAATAAATTTTTATAAACAACAATATTCTGATTATAATTTGTATTATATGTTATTTGATTTGAATGCATTTTCGTAATTATATTGATTTATGTTTGTGGAAGTCAAACACTGTAATTGAATTTGATTCGGCTATTTTGGTTATATATATTTTCTTTCATATAGATGGAAGCTCCTGAAGTTGTTACCAGTGGCTGTGATACTACTACTAGTAAAACTCAGCGAGTAGCTTTGGTGGAAGCCTAAAAGCAGCCTGAAGTTGCTGCAACTATAACAACAACAAAAGAAAAAAAAGAAAGGAAACTGATAGTAGAAGCCTAGCATGGGAATACTTTGAAAAAAATATTTAATGAGAAAGGGAATTTAGTAAAAACTAAGTGTATATATTGTGCTAAAATTTTGCTTGCTGATACTAAAAAAAATGGCACATCATCCATTAGACATCATATGCTCACATGCTTAAAAAACCCTAAACCTAAACATATTAGACATACCCTTTTAAATCTCCAACCTATTGTGCATAGTTCAGAGTCTGATTTGTATGATAATGTAGGTGCAATAGAAATATGCAAGTTTAATCAAGATGCTATTAGAAAAGCATTATCTAAGATGGTCATTATTGATGAATTGAGTTTTAAATTTGTTGAAGGGGAGGGCTTCAAATTTCATGTATGTTGCATGTCCTAGGTTCAAGATACCTAGTAGATCGACAGTCAGTAGAGACTATTATAATGCATATTTAGATGAAAGATTAAAGTTAAAAATAGTCTTAAAGCATCATTGCCAAAGTCAAAGAGTTAGTATAACAACTGACTCTTGGACTTCAATTCAACGTATTAACTACATGTGCATAACTGCTCATTACATTGATGTTGAGTGGAAGCTCCAAAAAAAATCATTTCATTTATTCATGTTACTTCTCACAGGGGGGAGCACATTGAAAAAACTTTAGAAAATTATTTTATTAATTGAGGGTTGAAAAATGTATTTATTTTCACGGTAGATAATGCATCTTCCAATGACACTACACTTAGATTTTTCAAAAAGAAATTGATATCTTGGGGCACATCTACAGTGAGAGTCAAATATGTTCACATGAGATGCATTACACACATTCTCAATCTTATTGTTAATAAGGGTTTAAAAGATCAACATGTATCTGTTTTAGAGGGTTAGAGAAGCAGTCATATATATTAGGAGTTCACCATCTAGGTTGGGAAAGTTTAAAGAATATTCTGAGTTAATTGGTGTTAAGTATAAATGTGCATTCAGTCTTGATGTTCCCACTACATGAAATTCTATATATATCATGTTGCATATTACATGCTCATATAGGAAAGTTTTTTACAAATATAAGGAATGTGAAAGTGCATTTAAGTTAGATTTGGGGGATGATATGCTTGATTTTCTTGATTGGCAATATATGAAATAACTTGTTGACTTCTTACAGCACTTTTATGAGATGACATTGAGAATTTTTGGTTCTCAATATGTGACTGCTAAGTCTTTTTTTCCAAAATCTCTTATCTATTTTGTATATTAAATGAATGGAAAAGTTCTGATGATGCTGCTAAGAAATCAATAGCTTTCTCTATGAAAAGTAAATTTGATAAATACTGGGGGGATCCAGAAAAAATGAACTTGTTGATTTTCATTGTTATTGTTTTGGATCCTAGAGACAAGTTGAAATACATAGAGTATTTATTGACTTAAATTTATAGTGAAAGTGTTAGTGGAAGCTTGTATGCTTCTATAAAATATGCTTTGTTTGAACTATTTGATGACTATAGTTCATTATCCAAACCTGCCTATGAATCTTCTTCTCAACTTGGCCTCTCAATTGATGTTTCTAAACCTACTTCTGTTGTGGATTTTGGGAAATCAAAATCTCTGTTAAAAGCCAAATTCAAAAAACATAAAATGGAACTTAGTATTGGTGGAGCAAAAATCTGAGTTAGATATTTATCTATTTGAGTCTGTATTAGAGGAGGAGGGCACATTTGATATACTAAAATGGTAAGAGCTCAACTCTGAGAGATTTTCAAGTCTCTCATATTTAGCACGTGATGTATTAGTTGTGCCTATCTCCACTGTAGCTTCCAAATCGACTTTTAGCACCAGAGGGAGGGTGCTTGATTATTTTAGAAGTTTCCTCACTCCCAGAATTATTAAAGCTTTAATTTGTTCACAAGACTAGCTCAGAATGTCTACCAAGTCAGTCTCAATTGAAGAGACATTAGAAGAAGTTGAGAAGTTTAAGAAAGATACATTTTTACCTTTTTATTTATATTTTAATTTTAATTTTATTTCTTTATAATTACCTAATAGTTGTTTTTTCTTTGCAAAATTACCCCAAGTTGGCATTGGCCTTAATGTAGCATCATCTAGTGATATATTCTTCAGTAATCTTATCTTATATTTTCTTTCTGATTCTGATTTTACTTCCTAATTTTGACTTTGCCCTATTCTTTCATATGCCTATTGACTTATGTTGAGATATATGATGATTGTGTGTGATCTCTTATGTGTGACCAACACTGATATGGCTCATGTTTTATATGTGTTTGAGGTACTAGTGTTGTTGTTGCATTATTATTTGATTGGGCAATGATGAAGCTTCCATCTAAGTTATTCTGATTATGTAAAAATGCTTGCTGAAATTTCTTTGGTGGTATTTTTTT
>CATIWO010201679.1:0-15795 GCA_949673435.1 Macaranga tanarius
AGTTGTTTCCAAACTTTGAGAGGGATATAACTCTTTTAGAAATTACAGAACTTTAAGCATAGAAGATAGCCTGCAATGGCTACTTCAAGATAGAGCAACATTCCTTCTTAGGTATGTTTGTGCTCTTCTTTTCATAGACTAACCATAACTATTAAGTCCATATGACGAGTAACCAACCCACTGTGAAAAACTCCTATCACAAAATACAGGCATTGGATTATGCATTCCATTGTTGGTGATGGTGGCTAAAGTAAGATAGCAGTAGATACCAGGCAATAGCTCCTTTTATAAGCGAATGAAATATTGATCTAGGATAACAATTGCAATACTTTCATAACACTAACTACATAAAAACCATATAAAGACCAAAAGAAGTTCAAACAGATATATGAATCTATCACCTGTATGAATAGATCTATATAATTAGAGATAAATAAAGAAATGTAAACTGGAGAAGGGGTATTGGCTAGTCCAAGGACTAGCTTCACATCCCCTTAAACTATAAAAACTAGAGGAAGGTTATTGTTCATGGAGAGAAAAAGGTATTTTGTAAAAAAAAATGATTAACAAATATATACATTCATATTAGTTTTAATTTTTATTTTATACAAATTGCTAACATGATACCAATAACAAAGTAGCTTAATAATTATTTCTCTTGAAAAATCTCACAAAGTGTAAAATTTGATTATGCCATTACTAATGTTTATAATTAATGTTTATAATTAAATTCTCATTTTGATCTAAACGGATATAATTCAAATAATTTCATTATATAATCACAATTATACAAACACACAAACCAACATATACCATGTGCTTTGTATGTAATCATTTTATTATTATTATTTTTTAAAGAAAGTGACCGTTTTATTATTGGACTCATTTTTCATAAAATAAATACAAATTTCATTTTTCTGTGATAATAATTATTAGAAAATATATTTACAAAATTTTGATGATAATTAAGTATAAAAAGTTTAATTCTTAATTAACTTTGTACATCTATCATAAATGCATATAAGTTTTTTAGAAATAATTATTCTTTTAGTTTTTATATTCATAATAAAATGTATATTAAATAAAAAAAATGGGCAAAGGTACATTTTTACCCTGAATGTTTATACTGAAAAAACATATTTGTCCTTAAAGAATTGTTTTTAGCTCATTTAAATATAGAAATTAAAAAAATAAAGTTTTTAAACCCCTCACTTAACAGAGGCCAAATTATACGATTACCACTTATATTAAATTGTAACTTGTTAATATATAAAAATATCAATTATAATCCAAAATTTTCATCTTTATTTCACCTTTATCATCTCTCATCCACACACACCGCCATCAAGTGTTAATTACTATGTATCAATGCTCTAAACTCTGTAAATTATAATAGACTCGCCAAATCCTAAACCAAGAATATAATTGCAATCAAATGTAAAAAGTAGAGGATATATATATATATATATATATATATATATATACACACAAACACACAAATCCAAAGCATAATTTATTAATTATATAGATTTCATAATTACTGAAACCGTAAATCAACTAAAAAAGCCAAATTTTATAATTTTTGTTTGAAAAAGGTTTGGCAAAGTTAAGGTGAATTTTAAAAATATTGCTCTACTTAATCGTTAAAATTAAAATTACATTAAAAAATTGTCTACATTTTTTTAAAAATCCTCATCATATGGAGATGGCAATACTGACCGAAGTTGAGCACTATCATCATCATCTTCTTTTAGATCTTAACGTTTTAATAAAAACTTGTAATTTCTCTTCAATAATCCATGGTGATAATGTTGTTGGTGTTTAACTAATAAAATATAGGTTTTTAATCAAAAGCATCTATTCATATGTATACACAAAACCACTATATCTTTATCGTTATAGTAGTTATCGTCATTATCATTTATTGTATCACTGTTGTTAATAACATTAGGATCATCATCATTAAAAGGAGGAGAAGGATCCAAATAAGTAGCATCCTTAACCCACTAAATTATCTTCTCAACCTCATCCTCTTATTCGTTATCTCCTGCACAATTCTTAATGGTTGAAATTGAATCTACTTAGAGCAATGCTATTTATACATGAGGAAGTTTTAAGAGCAACAAATCTAATTAATAATTTATCACAACTGCATCCATACTAATATGTGGTAGGTGTTATTGCAGTTATGTCTTAGGCATAATTATAGAGGTATTTAGAGTTTTTATGTGGGAGTTAGGAATTGAAGAAGGAAGAGGAGGAAGGAGGAGCATGTGGTTAGGTTTGAGAGGTTAGAATCAACAATCAAGATTTTAAGCCTCCAACAAAATCTTCATGATGTGAGTTGTAAAGCCATAAGTAATAGTAGATCGATGGTCATGTGTGTGTGTGCTTGTGTGAATGAAAGAGAGGGTAAAGGTGAAAGAGAGGGTAAAAGGGCAAAGGTAAAAGAGAGATGAAATTTTTAAGTCATAATTGATATTTTCATATTAAACATCATAATTTACCACAAGTGGCAAACGAATAGTTTGGCCTATATTTAGTGAGGGGTTTAAAAATTTTATTTTTTGAATTTATGTATTTAAATGAGCTAAGAAATTTTTTATGGCAAATATACTCTTCGGTATAAACATTAGGGCTGAAACTGTACCTTTACCCTAAAACGATTATATAGACAATTTCACTAATTTTGTAAAATAAAAATATTATTGTCAAAACACATTTTTAAATGTCTCTTTTATTTATTCTTATCTTTTTTTTAAAAAAAATGATTCATATTTTTTATACCTTTATTGCAGCAATGTTTCCTTATAAATTATTTTTTGATAAAAGTCATTCTTGTATTTTTCATCTTCTTAAATAAAACATTTGTTAAAAATGTGAAACACTTTATGATAGGGTGATATGTACTTGTTCATGTGAGAATATATTTGCAGTAAAAATACTTTAATATTAGGCATTATCGAACCTTAAATTTTATCAATTGTCATTACAAAATATACCTTAGAAATTTATTTCTTTTAAAATTGAATGTATAACCTTTATTTTTAGGTAAAGATAGTATTTTTGATAAAAATATTTTCAAAACAAAATGTTGTCCTAATATTAATTATACATGTATAATATTTTTATTGAATTTTCTACACAACATCTTTTTTCCATTGCATAAATTATTAAATGCATCAAAGTTTAAGATAGTTGTAGATAACAATATGTGTTCTCCTAGATAGGTGGAACTCTCTTTTCACGTTTAAAATTCATCTTTCTAAAAAATTCTCTTAATTTCTTGTTCTTTATTTGCCACCACCATCAATCCTTCTAAATCAATACCCAAAGCTTACTTCTTTAGCATGTATTAATGGCTTCTACCAATAATCTAAATACTAAAATAATACTTAGTACTAATGTTATGATGGATAAACTGAAGTGCCATATCTGTACCTTCGAGCTAACTAATATGGCTGTCACAAATTCAGGGCCACTCAAAGGAAGATTAGCAGGTAAAATAATGGGTAATATAATATTCTCATCTAGTTTGCTTATGTATATTATATTATAGGTCTGGACATTTACAACAAAGTTCTAAGTGCAAGAATTCAACATAAACACCTTTTTGTTCAAGTTTGAAAATCCAACAGATCAACAATGTGTTAAGGAAGGTGTACTATAGTCCATCCAAGAAAATCTATTAGTGATTAAATAGTGGGATCCAAAAATCATAGAAGATGAACTGGATTTCACAACAGAGTTTATGTGGGTCCAAATAATAGGTCTTTTGTTGATTCAGTTAATGATGGAAAATGCGATAAAAATTGCTAACATTATATTTAAAGAATTCATCAAGGTAGATGAGTCAATGTATATGGATGATGAATGGGAGCCTATAATGAGAATCTGAGTGAAGGCGAACCTAAAAAAGCCCCTGCCAAATGGTTTTATGAATAGTAGACAAAACAAGGAATAATGGTTTTATTTCAATATAAATAATTGTCAATTATGTGTTATTTATATGGTTTCTTTGGGTATATTACTAAAAATTACAATCTGTTCAAAACTGAAGAAGTAATTTTATACAGAGTCAATAATAATCTAGCCTACAGTTTATGGATTCATGCAATGACTCTGAAAAAATTTACAACAAGTTTCTTCATAAGCAAGATTCAATACTCAAATTCTACTTTTCTCATAAATAAGATGACAATTCTATCTTTGATGCCAACTAACCATAAAAGTGTGTTCCCTCTAATTGTGGAGTACAAAGTGGAAATCTCTTCCTTGAGCCACACACCACCTTTTGTGGCATAGGAGGGATAAACTCTGATGTTGAGTAGAACCTAATCTTTATCAATCCTACTAGTAATAATGAGAATGCTAGCCTACAATAACCTATGCTGGAGACTATTCTAATATAAGGGAACTAAGTGGGCTAAAGGTAAAAAGAAAAACCATTCAACTTATCTCTTTAAAGGAAAAGCTTATAAACCACATTCAGATGAATGACATTAACCCAAAACTAAACAGTGCAAGGCCTCTACAACTTCTAATAGTCCAGAATCAAATCTGGAAGACACCGTTTTTAGTTTAAGCTTAAGTGACCGAAGTCTCTTCAGTAGAGAGAAACTAGCTCTTTTCACATAAGAAGCAATATTCAATAAACCTCCTAATTCTAGTGCCAAGGACCAAAAGGACTTCACTAGGAAAATAAGAAAAATCAAACTGAAGGAAATGGTCAAGCTCTCTCCAAAAGCTGTTATAGATTATAATGAGGAAAAGAATGGAGATTTAGGGAACAACTCTCTTAAAAATTAGAATACATCCTTAGGAGTAGCCATGGAGGACTCTGCTAACACTTAAAATTTTGATATAGTTGTTATATTTTATTTTTTGGTTTTTTCTTTTAAATTGCAATGAGAGTCATATCTGTTACCTCTACATATGTATGCAGTAGAAGTAAGGTAAATGACTTCATTGTGATAACTGTTAGTCTTAATCATCTCTGTTAGAGGTAGGGTATACTTCCCTTTTGTTCTTGGCCTTAGGGCTTAATGAGGTTTTTGTTATTCAAAAAAACTTATTAGATGCATCTCTAAGTTATAAAAAGATAGTTTATTAGACAAAAAAAATATTTAGATACTTTTTTTTTGTTTGTTATTTTGTGTTGTTCATTTCCTCATTATAACTATTGTTATCATGTTTTTATTATTTTTACAACCAAACTTAATGATGTGAATTATTATTTTTTTTCTACTTTTTTCTTGATCAGATGCTTGTGAATACTATCAAAGAAATTTTGATCTTAATGATTTTTGTCCCTTTAAACTAGATTACGATAATAACATCATTAGTCCTAAAAGATATATGGAATTTTCAATTAAATCCTATAAAATAGATTTTTTCAATTGAATTCATAATTTTTTTAAAAAAAATTATTGCATTAATCTTAGTCCATCAAAATTGACAAAACTTACTAGCATGTCACTTACTTCAAAAATCTCCTTTTAATTAGTCTGATGACATGTCAGTCATTTTTGCCCCCTTCAAAATCACATCAGATGTTAAATATTTAAATGTGGGAACCACTACCTGATAAGCAAATAAAATGCATATATTTTAAGCATTATTCCTTTAAGGTTTTGACTTTTTAGGATTTAATTGCAAGATGTAAACTTTTTTTAGTAACTATATAGTAAATTAGCTTTTCTTTAGGAATATACATAATTGATCTTTTCTTACCTTTCTTTGAGCATATTTGAATGTTTTTATACTTTCCCTTATAATTTCTTTTATGGGTCTTAGTGAAAACATAATGAAATAAATAATTAAGTGGTGTATTAACTCAAAGTGATGCTACTTTAAGCCTATAAAGGTAAAAGAATGCTCAAAGAAGAGGAATTTTAAAGTCCAAGCTATGACATAGCCATGCACCTTGAAGAACAGAGGCAGGAATTGAATTTTCCACCCCTTGTTTCCATGGCCAATCCGAAGCTCGACACAATCGTACACTAGCCACCTGATAGCTCACTAACTTTTGTCTTATGCAAGGACACTTTAAGGGAATATTTTTTTATTCTAAGGAAAATCCTAAGGTATATGGGGAGGTATAAAAACATATTTTTCTAGATAAAGAAAAGGAGGAGGATGATCTAGAGTTTTGTAACCTATTTAGCCACTATCAAAAAGAGAAAGCGAAACCACTACATCCTCCATTGACTTCACTATTTTCCTTCACATTTATATCCACCCACTTCTATAACTCCACTCTTCTCTTCAAAATCTTAGCTAGATGATATCATTTATTCAAGTAACTAAGACAAAAGTGGAGATTTTTTATTGTGTCATCAAGATTTAGAAAAGAGTCTACATAAAGGGGTTTCCTTTATTTACATTTTTCATCCTTATCTTATGTACTTGAGTTGTTATAAATGTTAAATGTGAAATTCTCTATTTATTATTTTGTATTTGCTTGTAAGATAAACGACTAGTCTTTTTTGTAATTGAGGTTTCTAAACCCCTAATTTGATGTAAATACACTCTATTTTCTAATCTTTAATGCAAGGAGTTTCTTTTATACGTGGGTTATGTCTTTGCTTTTAATGCTTACAAAAATAATATGGTTAGATTAAAAGATTAATCATGTTATAGACCTAATATTCAAACTATTAATCACTCTAGTAGTTGAGAGATACTTGGGTAATTAATATTGTTTAATGCTTGAGCTTGAAATTGAATATTAATGAATGAAATTGGTTGGTGAGGTGAGAGCCTCCTTTGTTCCTTTTGTGTCTTAATTTTCAATTGACCTTGTGAGTGCTTGAGGGAGACTTTCATAGTCCATTTATGGCACACATCTTGTATGTTCTTCTTTGCATTAATAATATGAATTATAGGTGTCTGAAGTCAAATTAGGGGAGGAAATCCCAACTTTATAATTAGCAGTGAGCAAAACTTCTAAATTGTGTTAAATTGACAGCGTAGTTTAAGTTAGCATAGTATAAAATTTAGTTATTTATTATGCAATTAAGCAATTTCTAATTTCGATTGTCTAAACAAATAACCTCTAACTAATTACAATAGTCAATCTTACAATTTTTATAGGATGATATCTTTTTATACTATTTGTATGAGCTGTACACTTACGGGAAGTCGAATAAGTTTTTGGCGCCATTGCTGGGGACTAAATGACTGATATTGTTACCAACTTAGAGTTGCTTAATTTAGACATTTTCTTTATTTTTTTTCATTTGATGTTTTAATTTTAGTGTAGGATTTTAGTGGTGTATGTGAAAAATCCGAAGTCTTGACTTGAATTTAGATCCCCTTGCACCTTTTGATATGAAAATTGAAAGAACTTTTCATTGAAGGCTACATGAAAGAAAAAATAGGATGAATAAAGAAGTAAGAGCTACCCGAGTATAGCAATAAAATGGCTTTAGGACTATGAGAGACTTTATGAGTCTTAATGTCCAAGAGGAGCAAACACCAATTGTGAGACTGGCAATGGCTACCAACAACTTTAAAATCAAGCCCGCTAAATGAAATAAAACTCTTAATTCAATGGTCTTCTAAATGAAGATCCCACAACCCACATGACTCGATTCTTGGAGTATTATGCTACTTTCAAGATGAATGGTGTGCCTCCGGAAGCAATCCGTTTATACTTTTCCCTTTCTCCCTTAATAATAGAGTAAAAAGATGGTTAATAAGCTTTCCTTCAAATTCCATCACCACTTGGCAAGATATGTATACAACCTTCTTCAATAACTACCTTCCTCCGAGCAAGATTCTTTACATTTGGCATGAGATCAATTCTTTTTGTCAAAAAGATGATGAAAGTTTCTATGAGTGTTAGGAGAGATTTAAAGATCTGAAAACACAATGCCCTCCTCACCTCATTTCTCAGTGGGACCTAATTCAATCTTTCTATAAGGGAATCCATCCTTAGGTAAGAATTATAATTGATACAGCTGGTGAGCGAACAACATGAGCAAGACACCGAATAATGCCTTAGATTTATTTGAGGAAATGGCCACTACTCAATATTTATAGTTTAATGAGAGAGCTACTATACAAAAAAAAAGGGTGGTTTATTGGAAGTGGATGGTCTATAATTGGTGAATGCAAAGTTGGATGCATTATCTAAGAGGATGGATAAAATGAGTGTCAATATGGTTTTTTCTTTTACTTTTTTAAGTTGTGAGTTATACCAAGGTGGGCACCCTTCTATTGAGTGCTATTTGATGTAAAATTTGATAATAGAGAATATGAACTTCATGGGCAATCTCAACAAGGTTCCTCACAACAACCCTTTTAGCAACACCTATAACCAAGGGTGGAGGAACCACGCTAATTTTTCTTGGAGCAACCAAGGGCATTAAGGTAATGTTCACATGAGACCTCAAACACCTCCTGGGTTTTCCAATTTAAATTTTTAACTATCACATTAGCACTAAGCTAGCTATTAAACTCATGGCCACCAAGACAAGACTTATAATCCTTTTTCCTCACTTAAGAGAAAAATGGAGAAGTTCATGGATATGATGGCAACCAATATGAACTTTTAAGAGGAAGCCATAAAAACATTAGAGAGAAAATTTGAATAAATATATTAAGAGAATTAACTTATGTTTAAGAATCATTCCTTCGCTATACACAACCTTGAAGTACAAGTAGGGCAAATTGCAAATACTTTGGCTATAAGAACCCAAGGGACCTTGCCAAGTGACATTGAGGTAAATCTAAGGGAACATGTGAAGGTCATTAATTTGAGAAGTGGAAAAGAGATAGCTCATCCCCAAGGGAGTCCAAATGAGTAATATGAGTAAGTAGAAAGTAAGAAACATAATTTGATTGAAGAACAACCCTTTTATGGTAAATAAGCTTCATCTAGCAAGTCTAAAACTAAGGAATCAAGGCTATAATAAAAAGAAGCAACATAAGCCCCTCAACCTAAATGTTATGAGCCTCTAATTCCACTTCCTTAAAGGCTAAAGCAACAAGATCATGATAAACAATTTTTTAAGTTTTTTGAGGTGTTGAAGAAGTTGCATATTAACATTCCTTTTATGGAGGCACTTGTACAAATGCCAAAATATGCTAAGTTTCTAAAGAAACTTATATCTAACAAGACAAAGCTTGAAGAATATAGGATGGTTACTTTGAACTAAGAATATAGTGTTATAGTCTCTACAAAGCTTCCCATAAAGCTCAAACATCCAAAGAGTCTTACAACTCCTTGTGCTATTGGCAATTCTTTCTTTCAAAAAGCTTTATGTGACTTCGGTGCCTTTATTAATCTTATGCCTTTGTCCATTTTTAGGAAATTAAGACTTAGAGAAGTCAAAGCAATAAACATATGCCTTCAACTTGCGGATAAGATGGTAAAGAAACCTAAAGGAATAGTAGAGGATGTTCTTATCAAGGAGGACAAATTCCTCACTTTGTGGTGCTTGACTTTGAAGAAGATGAAGATGTGCTTTTAATTATTGGAATGCCTTTTCTTTACAATACAAAAGCCATCATATATGTGCATGAGGGATCTCTTACACTAAGGGTTGGATAAGGAAAATGTAAATTTAATATGTATAAGACAAAGACACCCCCTTTAAAAGAAGACACATGTATGAGAGTTGATAGGCAAAAGATGGTATATATGAAGTCATATAAAAGAGGTTGTCAAAATCTGATGAACTAGAAGGGGTAGGAAAGTGTTTGAAAGTGAAATCAAGGGGTGAAAACTCAAAGAATGAAGATGATGGAGGAGGTAATATAATCAAACTGATAACCAAAGATCCAAAGTCCAAGCCATCTTCTAATCCTATAGCTATACAGTGCAAGGGTGTAATAAAAAACACTAAAATAAAGAAGAAATGCATAATATGGAGACCCATTGTTAAACATGCTAACACTTTTTATGGAGCATATACCATAATGATTTTAAAAGTGGCAATGGTCAAACTAATGAAACAAACGCTTATTAGGGCGCTTATAAGGGGCTCAACTAAGTTTCTTAACCTTTAACTTTAGATATTTAGCCTTTTAATTTGGTTTTTATTCATTTTGTAACTTTTTGTTTGTTTAGTACTTTAGAGTAGTGTTGATTACCCTCTTTCTTGTTTTCAACTAGTTCATAATATTTAGAAGCATTAAAGGATTAAGCAAAGGCAAATTAAAAGCTTTAAAGTCAAGAACTCAAGTCATCAAAGGGGAGTAAACTTAACTTAATTTTTATATAATTTATGTGACTTGAATGCTTACTGAATGCCTTATCTGCCATAGAGGATAATATTAATAGGGTTATTGTGCACAAAGTTATATTATTTTGATATGTTTTAATATGGGTTTATGTGCTTTGATGAGAATTTTAAATCTAGTTATGTTGGCAATTGCATAATGGGGTAAAATTAAAGAATTATATGTAGAATTTGTAGTAGTGCACACCTTTACATTTTTTATGCACACCTGTGCATCCAGTGCACAGCTGTGTGTTTTTGATACACGATTGTGCATCCAGGGAAACATGGCATGTGCACTACAAAATGCACAGGCAGAAGGCTAATGTAACACTCGCCCTCTAGTATACGTATTTCTGACGTATACATTGCATTTTATATATTGTAGAGTAGTAGGCTTAATTTAAGTTAGGTATATATATGTATTGTAGAGAGGGACCCAATTGTAAGGAAAGTTAGGATTACATTGTCACAATATTAAGTTATAGGTTATTAGGTAATAATTTCATTTCATTAAAGAGTTAATAAGATAATTGTAGAGATAAAGGTTATAACTATCTAGATATTAAATTTCTTAATTAAGACTATCATTATTATTTGGACACCTAAGGGGGGCAATTGGAGGAATGTGATTGGTTGTGTGTATATGAGTGTATATGTGTGTTTGTGTGAGAGTAGAGAGTGTAGAGAATTGTAAAGAGGAAGAAGAAGAAGAGGAAATTTTGATAGCTCTGAGAGATTTTAATTTTTTTCTACTCTTCTAACAATCATTTTGGGGGGCTATAGAAGGTTTTTAAGCCATTGGAACATCATTTAGGTAAGTTATGCATTTATTTTTGGTTAATTGAAGTTAGGTCTTGATGTATGAATTCGAGTTCTGTTTTTATGTTGCATCAGTCCTAGTATTTTTATCATATCTTGCATTGTAGAGCTCTAATTTGAGCAAGGTTAGATGTTCTGGAAACTTAGAGAGTCTTTTATAATTTTTATATTTCGACCTTGAGCTGAAATTGTTGTTAAGATGGTCTGGCAGGGCTTAATATTTTCTTGCTCTTGCTATCAGCCCTATTTTATTCAATTTTAATAAAAAATCCATAATAAATTTTATACATATCTGATTTTGAGTAATTCTAATTGAAATTGATATTAGACTCATAACCATAGCTTCAGTAGAAATTTAGGGGTTATTGGACTTGTGTGTGCATCTTTAGGTTATATTAAACTTTAAGTAATTAGTTGTACTTTATGAGGTTGAGGTGAATTGCAATGTTTGCTTTTTGAAATTGATATATAATTATGTGTAGGAGTTGGAAGAGATAGAGGAAACCCTACTCAATAGGGGGAGCTTTCCTTTGAGAAGGAGTTGAAGCTTTTGGTAGGTAATTATTCATATAATGCTTATATATAGTAAATCTCATGTAACTATAGTCATTTGACTATGATGGTTGTGTATGCCCTTTTATTATGGCAAGAATAATATATATATGTATATAATGTTTGTAAGAATATTGAATGGTTGACTGAGAATGTGTTGTGGTGATTTGTGAATGATGCCACATATATCGATGTGGTATGGATTGATGTGTATTATTGTGAGAATGGTGAAATACATAAGCATATTGATTGTGAGGTATGGATTGACATATGCATATTATGAGGAATATAAGGTATACGTATGATAGTAGAGACTGAGCTGGGCAGAGAGCCTCCACTGATTATGAAAACTGAGACTGAGTTGGGCAGAGAGTCTCAGAAGTGGCCATCTGTG
Organism: Macaranga tanarius; assembly: GCA_949673435.1. NCBI lineage: Eukaryota > Viridiplantae > Streptophyta > Magnoliopsida > Malpighiales > Euphorbiaceae > Macaranga > Macaranga tanarius. The sequence goes on from CATIWO010201679.1 coordinate 11,998, forward strand.
TGAGAAATATAAATGTGTGAGATCTGAGACTGAGCTGGGCAGAGAGTCTCAGGAATGGCCACTTGAATATGAAAAATATGAATTTTATAAGGAATAAAGCAAATGTGTTCTTTGTGTGTGAAACGTGTGATGATAAGGCCGGCTGGATAACTAACTTGCATAAACATGCATTGTTGCATTGTGTTTATATATATATATTGAATATGGATTGAATGTGAGTGTAATTGTGAGGAGTATGATTGTGGATTATTTGAAATGGTGTGATTTAGTGTATCTGAGGCACCAACAAAGTAGTTTTGATGTTTGGATATTTTTTTGTGATGTTTTAAATAGTACAGGTTGTTAGACACAGTCATGTGGTTTAAACACATGGCCATGCATATGTAGGATTTGATTTCAGAACTTCATGCACGGTCGTGTATAATTAATGAGAAAAATAATGGATTCAGGCATGACCATGTGCCCTTTCGACATGGCCGTGCATATTTAGAAAGAAAAATAGTTGATTCAGGCATGGCCATATGGGTCCAGAGTAAAAAGGCAAGCCTCAGGCATGGCCGTGCATGATTTCCACATGGCCATACGAGCTCAGTATGCTGAGTTTACAAACTCAGGCACAATTATGTGTAATTCTTGCACGGCCGTGCGCAGCCTTTTATGCTGAATTTTTATAATATATTGTGCAACATGTTATATATATATATATATTCCTTAATTATTTCTTGAGGAGTATTATATATGAATATATTAATAATTGCTTATTGAGTTGTTATTGAGTTGCAAGCTCATTCCTTTGCAATTGTGGTTTGTAGGCATAAATAGATAGAGCTTGAGGTGTACTATTGTCGTGAGCTCAGGTGGGTCAAAAGCAAGCTTGGTGTCAACATCTTCATCCATATGAGCATTTAGCATTTTGGCATTTGTATTGAGATTATGTTTATTTTAAGTATGCATATGTAAAGTTGTGTACAATTGTAATAATGTACATTGTACAACTTTTATATATAATATATCTTTTGAGAAAATTTTTATTATGCCATATGTTATTGTGTATTAATGGACAAGTATTTGTGGTACTTTGAGGGTGCTACAGCTAAAGTGCCCCGGTGCACGACTATGCATCCTTATGACATAGCCGTACATTTTAGAATTTTCTAGTGAAGCACAACCGTGCATCCCAAAAATGCATAGGCCGAGAGCTAAAGTATGAAGACACATAGCTATGCATCTGCACGACACAGTCATGCATCCTGATAATTGAACACTCTCTCTTTTATATGTCATGCAATATGCTCCAAATGAATTGATTATTATGTGCATGAACAATTATCTTTAAAATATCATGGTTTAAGACTATATCTTTTAATATTTTATCATAAAAATGGCATGCATGTGCATCCAATTTTTATGCACTCATAATTACTTAATTTTCTTTGAAGGGAATTCAATATCAAGCTTTTTAATATTTCTATTGCAAATAGGCCTTCTCAATATTGAGGACAATGTTGGACTTAAATGTGAAGGGGAGTATCACTTTTCTTTTCTTTGTTTTTATTTCTTTTTATTAATGCATTTTACATTTTAATTGCATACTTTTTTAGCATAATATTACAAAACTTTTACTAATTGTTATCCTCTCTCTTTTCTCTCAATGAGTGCTAAAAATTGAAATTTTTTGAAAATTTTGAACTTTTTAAAAAACACTATTCATATATGTTATTTAAATAAAATATTTTCAAATTAGTTATGAACCTTAAGGAATGTGACCTACACTTAGCAAGAATGTGGAATTCTTAGGTGTAGCATTCTCACATGCAATAAATGGTTATGCCTAGTAAAAATTAAGGTAGCTTAGATTAATATACTTCCTTTTTCTTTTAAATTAGACCTAGCATTTTAGAAATAAGTTGAGTCAATTGTTAATTGCTTCATTTTAGAAAGATTATAGATTAATTGTGTGGACTAGAGGTAGGTAAAAATCAATTGTACGAAAATTCTTGAGAAGTAATTAGTTCTTTTAATCAACTTAAGCATTAAGAACAAATATTCATATATATATATATATATATATATATATATATATATATATATATATATAGCAATGGAATTGAGCTCTTGTTTTAAATTTCTAGTAAGTTTAGGGGCAAGTCACCTATGTTTGTTTCTTGACCCAATAGTAATTTAAGCAACCTACTCCAATGCTCAAAATTCTGAGTAGGTTAGGAGTTTGTTACCTATGCCAACTTCTATGCTCAAAGTAGTGGAGAGTAAGAGTAAGCCAAGAAGCAATAATTGAATTCTAATGTTCAAAATTCTAAGTAAAGTAGGTGTCACTCATCGATGCTAATTTATAGTTAAAAAGGATGGAGAATATGAATATGTTTAAGGCACTTAATTTAGACCAATTATTGAGTAATTGGAGGTCAACATCACAAATGTGGGCAGTTATGTAAAAAAGGAATTAACCTAATTATGAACTAAAACCCACAATTCTAAATATAAATAAAAGTAAATTCTAAAGGAAAAAGGACTAAGTTCTAAAATTCTTTTGTGAATTAAAGGACTCGGTACTTATCTTGGATTCTATGCAATTGATGTATCCAAATAATTTTACTTTGTTGGTCTATATAACTTTCTCCAATGAAGCTTCTTGACATTGATTCTCGTATTCCTAAATTATTAGCATTTTAATTTGAGGGATTTGTGAGGTATTAAAACGAAGTTATGTGATTCTTACTTTAAATAACCTATTGCATATGTTAATATTATAATTAGGAACATTATATGCATGCTTGTGAGTCTTGAGTGATAAGTTCTTACTATCACATCATCTTTCCACTAATAAAAAAAATTAGGGTTTCTTTTATGTATGTCCTACTTTTGCCTTTTTCTCTGCAAATCTCTACTTATGTATAGAGATTTCCTCAGCTCTTCATTTTTTGACTTTACCTCTTTAATCTTACTCTCTTTCAACTTTTACCATTTACAACAAAATTTTTTTGCATCAAATCCATCACTTTTTTCATTTTCAGCAACAAAAACAAAGCCTTCTTGATTTTTCCTTAAACAAAAATCTCTTGAATTTAAGGGAAAGATGTTACAATCTTTTTTTAAATTTGCACCCGTAAATATACAGTCCTCCTTACGAACAACCCCACATATTCTTTTAGGTCTTCATTCATTCATATTTTTCATTATTGCTTTTCTTGGAATCTTTTCTACATTAACTTGACTTCCATCCAATTCTAATGGCTTTTGCTTAAAAACTTTTTTATTTCCTTTATTTAATTTTTGCTCTTTCTCAACTCTAAGCCTTGGAGTTCTGATTTTTATTACTTTTTGTCTAAAACATATTTGCATTTCAAGCAAAATTTGAATTTCTTTTCCCAGTCCTATCATTTTCCTTTCATGAAAAACCATGTCCTTTATATCATCTCTAAAGTGATGGCTTATGTAAGCAAAGTGAGTGGTTTTTTGAAGCTTTGAATGATAGAAATGGGAGCCTAGAGTGAACTTATTGTGCTCCTAACTCTTCAATGTTTACTCTTACTCTTTCATTAACCTTTTTATTTTTTTTATTGCTATGCGTTCTTGGGTAGGGTTAGTTCACACAAAAGAATGGCGGCCCTAAACTTATCATGTCCTTTAACAATTTATTAACTCTTCATATACATTAGTTCAAAACTGCATAGTTAATGCTCAGTGTTTAAAGATATCAAAAGACAAAAAAAAAAACTCTAATTTTTTTGTTAGTGGAAAGATATGTGGCAGTGGCTCCCATATTTGAATATGTGGCAT
>CATIWO010201704.1:0-21117 GCA_949673435.1 Macaranga tanarius
TGTGGCATGCTTAATGGATCCTTAGCTTTATCTTTGACTTCAACTTTGGATTCCTTGCTCTCCTCTCCATCAAGCCCATCCAAGCTATCACCAATGCAAATGCCACCACCATCTTTAAGCTTGGTCACGTCCATATCAATTGATGCTAAACTTAGATTAAAAGGTCACATTCAGCCAAGTGGTCATAAACTTGAGTTGTTTGGATTAAAAGACGCTCAATTTTATCCTTGATCTAAGCTATTGGATCTTGGCATCCTTCAAGATGAGGCTGCTTGTACAAAATGCAGTCATCGTCTCTATACAAATAGTGCTTAAAGATATCTTGAGCTCTACTCTTTTTCCAAACTAAAGGAAAAAAGAGATCCTCCAAGTTAATGATATCTAAGAAGATTATTAGCATAAGAACTTTAGTAAAAGGTTTAAGAACCATCCTGACTGGAGGCTCGCTCTTAAGAACTGAAAATCCATCCAAAAATACATTGATATTAGCCATTATGTATTTACAAAGAAAGAAGAAAAATTAATACAAAACATAAAAAAATACCATTATTAGAAGAACTAGCAAGGTTTTTGAGCTCCTCATTAGTAATCTCATAAGTTCTAAAGCCCATAAGTCTATTTGAATAAATATTTCTAACTATATACCTTATACTATAATAATAAGCACTCAACATGATAGCCTTGCACTTCGCTACAAGCTGTGCATCTACATCCTTAAGTTTATAAGGTTTTTTAAGGACTTTAAAGAGCCTTTCAAATTCTAAAAATGTTAGTGAACTCCTTTTTCTATTGAATATAAAAAAAAATAGAACTACCACTCCCTTTTTACATCAATAATTTTCCTAAAAAGCATGTATCACGTGATGTTAGTTAAAGAAAAATCAATTTTTTTATCCTTTTAAATAACTTGTACAAATATCTATGTACATCAAAATTTGGTGTATTACCCTGAAATTGCACAGTCTTACCAAAAGGCAACTAACGACCTATAACTATTAGGGCGAAGTTGCAAAAGGATAATTTTATAGGCATGAAGGGGTCTAAAGGGGTTCGAAGACCACCCATTAATTATTCTACATATATTATAATCCTATTTTTGGTATTCTAAAAGAGGTTGATAGGATTTTCTATTTAGAATGTTGAGGGTTGTGGTGTCTTGTAAACTTATCCTTTACATAGAGAACAATATACTTTTGAGGGATATTATATTTAATTCTAATGGCCTTGAAAGCCTCTTCAGTGACTACAAGCATAAAATCAACCTCGTAATGGCATTTTTTATGCCATTTTATAAAAAGAAACTCAGAAAATGAAAGAAAATAGAAAGTGATACATGTTCCAAAAGCAAAGGTAGAGCTTAGAGTAAAGAAGTAAGAAGCCTAGAAAAATAAAGAAGGAAACTCAGAAAGCAAAGGTAAAAAGCTTGGTCAAGGAATTTAAAGCTCAAAAAAAGGAAAGGAAGATTTGAGAAGGTTAAAAGATCAAGATAAAAAGAGAAAACTATGAGAAGTAAAGTGATAACAAAGAGGTAGGTCCTTGTACTTAGTGAAATATTTGTATAAATACAATCTCCTTTTCACCCCTAGTCATTAAAATAACCATTAGAAATGTATAAAAGGTATTTGTGTTTATAGGTCCATTAGTAGTGTTTGGCATTCTCAAATATATGAGGATACATACATCAACTATTAAAGTGAGAGTGGCAAACACGATGGGCATGGTTGTTATATATGATTGGAAGTAATAGTGCTAGGAAACATGCATAAGATGAATATTGTGAAGGAAGTCAACATTAATAGAGAAAAAGAAAAACAAAAAGAAAAGAAGAAAAGATGAGAGAAAAATGAAGAGAGATAGAATAGGAAAAAAAACAAATAAATAAAAACTTATTTGTTTTATACTCTGAAATCAAAATTGAAATAAAAAAAATGTAATGAAAATTTTAACAAATTGCTTAATTTATTAAGGAATAAGAATATGAATTAATATCATTGACCAATTAAAATATTTTTATGATTGTTTTTTATATATGAAAATTAGGAGAAATTACATAAAAAAATCCTAACCTTTTTTATATCACTTGTAAATAAAATCCTAATTTTTCTATAAATTTTACCCATAACACTTTAACAATTAACAAAACTAACATTTCATTAAAATTCCTTTAATGAATAGTTGTATCTATTAGTGAAGTCCTTTTTTCGATACACAAGGCATGTAGATGCTAAGTGGATTTAAGTAATTACATAAAAAATGCCAACATTTTTATTAAACTTGAGAAATAAACATAATAAAATATATGAATAATTTTAATTAAAAAACTTAAGATTTACTAAAATTATTAGAATAATTTTAATAAAACAAATAATAGAAATAAGTATGAGATTCAATACTTTATTATTAACAAAATATTATTAAATATTTAAAAAATTTATAAAAAGTATAAAATACAATTTAACATAAATTTTAAAATCAGAAAATATAGAAAATCAAAAGTTTTTATATTTTTTATAGAAATTTTATTATATTTTATATTTTCATATGATAAAAACCCTATCATTCTTACCTCTATGCAACTAGGTCGAATCCCCAACTGTTAGAAAAGCGGTCTTGTCAATTTGCTCAATATCTTAAAAAGTTGTTGCTACTTCGTCCCTTTCGTTGGTTGAGCTTTCAAAGCAGGATTGTTCCAATGTGCCCACGCCTTACTACTTATTCAAGGGCGAGTGAAAAAACATATGGGACCATTCGACATTCATAGCCTTTCAGTCCTATTTGGATTTGCAAGACTTGAATATGAAACGAAAGTTTTCCTTAAATATGCTAGGAGGAACTTGAAGGAATATAACGCCTTGTTAGAATGGGCAGGGACAGTTGATCATTGGCTTAACTGCTTCAGTTATGGGGCTAAAGTATCAAAAGTTCCCGACATTTTGTCGTGAAAGTGTCACATTTGTAGTTAACTTATTAAAGGAAAGAGCCGAATGGACAAAGCGTTTACATGACCGCTTGCTTAATAAAATATGAAAAACTTAAAAAGAAAAAAAATGATATGAAAAATTCAAAAAAAATATAGTAACAAAATTTTTATTATATTTTGTTAATAAAATTTTTCTTATTACAACTTTTTTGAATTTTTCATTATTGAATTTTTTCTATTTTTTTTTTATTTTAAAAACACAAAAAGGAAAATTTTTATAATAAAATACATAAATATAAAGAAAAAATAAGTTTTTTTATAATGTAGTTTTAGTCTTTATTTTATCAAATTGGAGTGAAAATTTATATTTTTGAATTTTTAAATTTTCATATGAAAATTTTTAATTTTTAATTTTCATATTTTTATATTTTTCTGATTCTAGATATATATTAAAATATGTTTTATAAAATTTTTAAATTTTTAAGAATATTTAATTAATAATAAAGAATTGAATCTCACACTTATTTCTATTATTTATTTTATTAAAATTAACTTTTTTAATTAAAATTATTTGAATATTTTATTAGTATTTATTTCTTCAGTTTAATAAAAAAGTTGGAAATGCACTCAATACTTGTAGACTCCACGTATCCGAAAATGGACTTCACTAATGGACATGTCAGTTGTCCGTTAAAAATTTTTTAATGGAGAGTTAACTGTGAGACCCGCAATACGTGGCCTCAAACATACCTAAACACGTGTCCCAAAAAAAATATACTCATTTATATAAAGGAGTATAAATACATGTATGCACATTGATAACTCATCATATATCACATAACATATAAGTGAGTAAACAATTGAGAAGTTAAAAGCATAAGAAATATATATTTTTTATGGTTGGGTTGCGCCAAAGGACTGGCGGTCGCCAGTCACTGGCGCTCGCCAGTGGCTGGAGGCAGCCAGGGGGACTAGCGCCCGCTAGTGGCTGGTGGCAGCTCCTCCCCTGCTCTATCCCCAAACCTGCTGAAACAACCTAATAACATCACACACACAACATGCTTCTTGAACAATGCTTCACACATAAATTGCACAACTCTTTCTCGATCAAAATCACATACATAAATTTGGCATGATCACAAATATTTACAAGAATTTCACCAACCAATTCTCCTATACACATACATAGGGCATTTTCAATACCAAAATGCACACTACATCAAACTTCTTACTCAACATTACATATATTCAAGTATTCATATCATCATCACAAAAATGTAAATGCTACATGACGATGAGGATGGAAGATGGTTCACCAAGCACATCTCGAGCCTCTAGAAGTCAAAAATAAAGCAAGCCTCAAGCTCAAACTAACTATTTCCCGAAATAGTTGTAAAGGGGTGAGCTTGCGACTCAATAAGCAATTACTAACATAACAATACATATATCACTTCTCAAGAACTAATTAAGTGATATAATAACAACAATCTTATAGACTAAGTTCAAGTATGAACTATAGCTACAATTCCAATATATATCAATCATAAACACAACATATATAAGCTTAATTCATGTAATATCACATTTAACCATACTTTCATTCATAACACAACATAATTTGATTTCCGGCCGGAACCACCTCACATACGCATTTCTCACAAGTGGTCACATACTGAGACTATCTACCCGGCTCAGTCCCAGTCTCACATCCTCACATCCTCACAAATAATTTATCGGGTAGCTATGCACCCGGCTCAGCTTGCCCATCTCACATTTCATCTTTTTCTTATGTGACCACTACTGAAACTATCCACCCGGTTCAGTTCCAGATTTCATAATCAGTGAAGGCTATCCGCCCTGCTCAGCCCCACTATCTCTCACCAATATTCAATCAATTCTCATTCTTATACACATCACATTTTAATAGCCATATCAATCATAATTCAACATAATTCCACATTCTTAATAAATATATACATATTTATTTCATTTCACATCACATAATTGCCCAATTCATTTTAAGCAACATAATTCTCATATTCAAGAGAATCAATGTATATATCGTTATATTAATAATTACTTACATACAAGTACTTCTACTCCTTCAAAAGCAAAGCTCCTTTAGTGAGTGATGTCCTCTTTGCCCTTATCAATGCCTACATATAATTATACATCAATACCATATTCCAAGCATGACTCTTGCATACAAATGCAATTAAATGCAACTAAATGCAACTTGATGCTTAAGGTTCAATGTGCCCCAATCCAGTTTACACAAGTCCAAAAATCATAAAATTTATACTGAAGCTAGCCAAATGAGTGTACGATAAATTCCAATTAGAATTTCTTGATTTGGACATGCATAGAATTAAATATAGATTTTTTAGTAAAACCGGCCAAAATAAAGTTAACAGTATGAGCAAGAAAATGTCAAGCTATGCCAGTCAGTCTTAACAATAAAATCAGCTCTGACTTAAAATACAAAAGTTGTAGAGGACATCTGAAGTTTCTAGGGCATTAATTCTTTCTCAAATCAATGCTCTACAACTCTAGATATGGCCAAAAAACTAACACTGATGAAATTGGAAAATAGAATCTGAATTTACAATAAATAAAACCTAATCCAATTAACCAAAATAAATGCAAGGCTTATCAAAATGATGCTTCTAAAAGCTTATGGATCTCTAAAGCTCCCCAAATTAATTGCTAGATCAGTAAAGAATTTATCAAAATCTCCCAAAGCTAACCACAATTCACTCTTCTCTTCCTAATAAATTCTCTATACTTCTACTAACACATAACACATACCCATACACTCATAAACATCTCCACTAATCAAATTGCCCCATTTGTCCAAGTTGATAACTCTTCTATAAATGCTAACTTATCAATAACAAAATAATACTAATAATCTTAATTAAATAATATATAAATATATCCAAATATCTCCTTATCCCCTTAATGAACTTGGTTAATTACTCAATACCCCATAACTTCCTATTGTGATAAATCAATCTAAACTTATTTTACAAAAAGATCCATCTAAACTAACATGCACATACCCCACTTAGATGTAAATCCATAACTCTACTCCTCATGTCATGAAAATAATATACATGAACAGTGTACCTAAAAATATGGGTGTTACTATTCTCCCCTCCTTATAAAAATTTCATCCTCGAAATTTAATTACTCACCACTATTCGGAAATAAACGTGGGTACTTCTATCTCATATGTTCTTCTACCTCCCAAGTAGCTTCTCTAAGAGAATGATAACTCCACTTAACCTTCACTATCGGTATTTTCTTATTTCTTAATTACTTCACCTTTCGATCCAGAATTTCCACTAGTTTTTCCATATAGGTTAGCATCTCAGAAACTTCTATCTCTGGCTCTCGTACAATATGACTTGGATCTGATTGGTACCTCCATAGCATGGACACATAAAATACATTATGGATAGAAGATAATTCTACTGGTAGTGCTAGTCTGTATGCCAGTGATCTGATTCTCTCTATAATCTCATAGGGTCCAATGTATCTCGGGCTTAATTTTCTTTATTTACCGAATCTCAAAATCTCTTTCTATGGCGACACCTTTAAGAAGACCTTTTCTCCTACTTGATATTCCATTTCTCTTCGGTGTTGATCTACATAACTCTTTTATTGATCTTGTGCTGCTTTAAGACTTTTTTTCACTACTTGAATTTTATCCACTATTTTTTGAATTAATTCAGGCCCTTCTAGTTGTCTCAATTCCTCTACATCCCAAGATACTAGACTTTGACACTTCCTTCCATATAATACTTCGTAAAGAGCCATCCCAATGCTGGAATAATAACCGTTATTGTATTCTAACTCGATTAATGGTAAATGATCATCCCAGTTTTCTTTAAACTCAAGTACATAAGCTCTCATCATGTCTTCTAGTGTCTGAATTGTCCTCTCTAATTGTCCGTTTGTATGTAGTTGAAAAGTTGTACTGAAATACAATTTCATTCCCAAGGCTTGTTACAAACTTCCCCAAATATGCAAAGTAAATCTAAAATCTCTATTGGAAATAATTGATAATGGAATTCCATGCAACCTCATAATTTCATAAACATACAAAGAAGCTAATTTGTCCAAAGAGCCACTAGTTTGAATCGACAAGAAATGAGCCGATTTGGTCAATCTATCTACTATGACCCATATGACATCATATTTCCTAAAAGTTTGAGGCAACTCCACAACGAAGTCCATTGTAATCTTCTCCCACTTCCATTCGAGAATCTTCAAAGGTTGTAATTTTCCTCCAAGTGCTTGATGTTCAGCTTTCACTTGCTGATAATTCAAATATCTTGCAATAAACTCTGCTATATCCTTTTTTATTGTTGGCCACCAATAGAAAGGCCTCAAGTCCCGATACATTTTAGTGCTACCCGGATGCATCATATAAGGAGCACAATGAGCTTCATCCATGATTTGCCTCCTTAACTCTCTAGAATCCGACACACACATACGACTTTCCATCATCAACACACCATCCTCTATAACTGCAAATTGAGATTTGGTTCCAGTTTTAACTTTTTCTTTCATCTTCTTCAAATATGAATCTTCCACTTGAGCATTTTGAATTTGATATTTCAAAGATGGTCTAACTTATAAGTTAGCCAATAAATGATCTCTTTCAATATCAAGTATAGCATTCATTTTTCACAACGCCACTAGATTGCCCACATCATAACTAATTATCCTAGTAGAGCATTCTACTATTTTTAGGCTCAATGCGCCCGCTACCACATTTATCTTCCCTAGGTGATACTCAATCATACAATCATAATCTTTCAACAGTTTTGTCTATCTTTGTTGCCTCAAGTTCAGTTCTTTCTAAGTAGGAATGTGCTTCAAACTTTTATGATCAGTGAAGATAGAAAATGTCTCCCCGTAAAGATAATATAGCCAAGTCTTTAATGCATGCACAATAGTGTCTAATTCTAGATTATGTGTCGGGTAGTTCATCTCATGTGGTCTCAACTGCCTAGATGCATAGGCTATCACCCTTCCGGTTTGCATGAGTATACATCCTAAACCTTGCCTCGAAGCATCGGTATACACCATGTAATTACCATTTTCGGTTAGTAATGTAAGTATATGAGCTATAGTAAGGGCTTCCTTCAACCTCTCAAAACTACTTTGGCATGCTTCATTCCATCGAAAAGATATATTCTTCTTCAATAAATTAGTCAAAGGTCTAACAACTGTGGAGAAATCTTTCACAAATCTTCTGTAATACCCAGTTAACCCCAATAAACTTTAAATTTCTGTGACATTCTTAGGCGGTTCCCACTCTAAAATAGCTTTTATCTTTTATGGATCGGGCTTCACTCCTTCTTTAGACACAATATGTCCAAGAAATGTAATTTTTTCCATCCAAAACTCGCATTTACTGAATTTAGCATATAATTATTTTTCCCGTAAAATCTATAAAGCTATTTAAAGATGCTTTTCATATTCCTCTCGACTTAAAGAGTAAACCAGTATGTCAACAATAAATACAATAACAAACTGGCCTAAATATGGCTGAAAAGTTCTATTCATTAAGGACATGAAAGCTGTAGGTGCATTGGTCAGTCCAAAAATCATTACCAGAAACTCATAATGCCCATATCTTGTCCTAAATGCAGTCTTGGGAATTAAAATTTCTACTACCCAAAGTTGCCAATAACCAGATCTCAGATCAATCTTTGAAAATACAGAAGCATCCTTTAGCTGATCAAGCAAATCATCAATTCTGGGCAAAGGATATTTATTCTTTACTGTTATTTTATTCAATTTCCTATAATCAATGCATAATCTTATGCTTTCATCTTTCTTCTTCATAAATAATACTGGTGCTCCCTCCGGTGAAATACTTGGTCTAATAAACCCTTTTTCTAACAATTTCTCTAATTTCTTCTTCAATTCTTTAAGCTCTAATGGTGCCATTTGATAGGGTGCAATTGATATTGGTGTTGTTCCTGGTACGGTCTCAATTTCAAAATCCAGTTCTCAATATGGTGGCAATCCCGATAACTCATCTAAAAGCACATCTGAGAATTCTTTAATAATAGGCACATCCATCACTCCCAGACTAACCTTTAACATGTCAATAATATTAGCCAAATAAGCTTCACACCTATCTCTAATCAGTTGAAAAGCCATAGTTACCGAAATTAAACATGCAGGAATGGTTTTCTCTCTCCCACTAATACTAGGTTTTCTTTTCCTGAAGTCTCAATAGTCATCTCTTTTGTGTAATTTTTCACAATGGCATGATGCTTGGATAGCCAATCCATTCCCAAGATAATATCAAACGCTTCCAAATTAATCACCACTAAGTCAGCATATAAAGTTCTACCTTCTATTTCTATAGGATAGGCCCTAACCATTATATTAACAATCATTGTAACCCCAATAGGTATAGACATATACATGTTGTATCCAAATGGTTCAATGGTACTATGAATTCTCAATGCAAACTCATAGGATATAAAGGAGCATATAGAACCAGGATCTATTAAAACATATGAAGCATGACCAAAGATCGTAAAAATACCCGTGACAACATCCGATACAATTGGAGCTTCTTGCCTTGTGATGGCATACACCCTAGCTTAGCTTTGAACTTGCCCAATTGATCCCACAGGTGTAGAAGTACCAGCTTCACTTCCTCTTCCTCAACCTGTTCCTCGACTAATCTGAGGATTATGCTCTCCCGCACTACTTTACCCTATTACTTAAGGTCCCTCATTATTCTTTCTTTCTGGACAATCTCTAATGATGTGCCCTGATCGGCTACAGTAGTAACATACAACTACTCGAGATCCCCAGCATTCACCAGAATGGAATCTGCCACACTTATGACATGTAGAGGTGGATACACTGCTCATCGATCTACCTCTCCCTCAATCTCTTTGATTTACAGGTGGTATTCTAAATCTTTTACCAGAAACTCTCGCTATTGATTGAGTAGGTCGACTTGACCCTCGTACTCGGAAACTATCTTATTGGAAACCAGAACCCCTATAAAATGATCCTCTACCGGTTCTAAATGAAGAAGAAGGGGTAAACATACCGGTAGTCTTCTTCTTTTTGGCTTTCACAATATTTCTTTCCTGGATGATTTCCTTGGCTCGGATTGCTGTCTCCAATAATTCTCTGTATGTAGGTGGCTTCACCACTATCTTCTCTCGTATCTCTAGGTTCAACCCTCTTTCAAACTTGTTCCTCTTTAGCTCATCAATAGCTATCTCTTTAGGTGCATATTTCGATAACCTCATAAATTGGACTTCATAATCTGCAACAGATAAGTCCTCTTGCTTCAAGTTGAGGAATTCAAGCTTTTTCTTCTCTTTATATACATCCGGCATATATTTATCTATAAATGCTTGCAAAAAATCTGCCCAAGTGATCATTATTGGCACATTCTTGCTCTCTAGCACCGTATCCCACCAGTCTAGGGCATTTTATTTAAATAATGATACCGCATAACTGACCCTCTTCTTAGGAGTGCAATCAAATCGATTCAATACTTTTTTAGTACTCCTCAACTATTCTTCAGCTACCATAGGATCAGTGGTTCCTACAAAAGCTTTGGTACCCTGCTTCTTGATCTTCTCAAAGTTCTCATCAAGGGTATAAGGAGCTTGTGGAGGAGGAGTTTGGGATTGAGCTTGTTCAGGTTCACCTAATATATGCATAGGATCTAGCCTATGAACAAACTTAGACGACTCTTCCGGACTAATAGGAGGTGTTTGGCGTTCTTCCATCTTAATACATTTAATACCCATTATTTAGATGTCATCTTTAATGTATGCATGATATGCTATGTATGTTATGTATGCATCATATTCCAAGTTCCGAGGGAATCTAATCCCTACTCTGATACCACTAAATGTGATACCCATAACACGTGGCCTCAAACATACCTAAATACGTGTCCTAAAGAAAATATACTCATTTATATAAAGGAGTATAAATACATGTATACACATTGATAACTCACCATACATCACATAACATATAAATGAGTAAACAATTGATAAGTTAAAAGTATAAGAAATATTTTTTTATGGTTGGGCTGTGCTAGAGGACTGGCAGTAGCCAGTGGCTGGAGGCAGCCAGGGGGATTGGCGCCTGCCAGTGGTTGGTGGCAGCCCCTCCCCTGCTCTGTCCCCAAACCTGCTGAAATAACTTAATAACATCACACACACAACATGCTTCTTGAACAATGTTTCACACATAAATTGCACAACTTTTTCTCGATCAAAATCACATACATAAATTTAGCATAATCATAAATATTTACAAGAATTTCGCCAACCAATTCTCCTATGCACATACGTAGGGCATTTTTAATACCAAAATGCACACTACATCAAACTTCTTACTCAACATTACATATATTCAAGTATTCATATCATCATCACAAAAATGTAAATGCTACATGACGATGAGGATGATAGATGGTTCACCAAGCACACCTCGAGCCTCCGGAAGTCACAAATAAAGCAAGCCTCAAGCTTGAACTAACTATTTCCAAAACAATTGTTACAAAGGGTGAGCTTGTGACTCATTAAGCAATTACTAACATAACAATATATATATCACTTATGAATAACTAATTAAGTGATATAATAACAACAATCTTATAGACTAAGTTCAAGTATGAACTATAGCTGCAATTCCAACACATATTAATCATAAACACAACATATACAAGCTTAACTCATGTAATATCACATTTAAAAAAAACTTTCATTCATAATACAATATAATTTGGTTTCCGGCCGGAACTACCTCACATGCGCATTTCTCACAAGTGGTCACATACTGAGACTATCCACCCGGCTCAGTCCTAGTCTCACATATTCACATCCTCACATATAATTTATCGGGTAGCTATACGCCCGGCTCAGCTTGCCCATCTCACATTTCATCTTTTTCTCATGTGACCACTACTGAAACTATCTACCCAGATCAGTTCTAGATTTCACAATCAGTAAAGGCTATCCTCCCGGCTCAGCCCCACTATCTCACATATTCCTCACTAATATTCAATCAATTCTCATTCTTATATACATCACATTTCAATAGCCATATAAATCACAATTCAACACAATTCCACATTCTTAATAAATATATATATATATATATATATCATTTCATTTCACATCACATAATTTCCCAATTCATTTTAAGCAACACAATTCTCATATTTAAGAGAATTAATGTATATATCATTATATTAATAATTACTTACACACAAGTGCTTCTACTCCTTCAAAAGTAAAGCTTCCCTGGTGAGTGATGTCCTCTTTGCCTTAGTCATTGTCTATATATAACTACACATCAATACCACATAACAAGCATGACTCTTGTATCCAAATGCAACTAAATGCAACTTGATGCTTAAGGTTTAATGTGCCCCAATCTAGTCTACATAAGTCCACAAATAATGAAATTTATACTGAAGCTAGCAAATGAGTCTACAATAAATTCCAATTGGAATTTCTCGATTTGGATATGCATAGAATTAAATATATATTTTTGAGTTAAACCGGCCAAAACAAAGTTGACAACATAAGCAAGAAAATGTCAAGTTATACCAGTCAGTCTTAACAGTAAAATCAGCTCTGGCTCAAAACACAAAAGTTGTATAGGACACTCTGAAGTTTTCAGAACATCAATCCTTACTTAAATCAGAGATCTACAACTCCAGATATGGCCAAAACACTAAGACTGATGAAATTGAAAAACAGAATCCGAATTTACAACAAATAAAACCTAATCCAATTAACCAAAATAAATGTAAGGCTTACCAAAATGATGCTCCCAAAAGCTTATGGATCTTCTAAAGCTCTCCAAATTGATTGCTAGATGAGTAAAGAATTTATTAAAAGCTCTCAAAGCTAACCACAATTCACTCTTCTCTTCCTAATGAATTCTCTACACTTCTACTAACACACAACACACACACATACACTTACAAACATCTCCATCAATCAAATTGCCCCATTTGTCTAAGTTGATAACTCCTCCATAAATGCTAACTTATCACTAATAAAATAATACTAATAATCTTAATTAAATAATACATAAATATCACCCAACTATCTCTTTACCCCCTTAATGAACTTGGTTAATTACTTAATACCCCACAACTTCCTATTGTGAAAAATTAATCCAAACTTATCTTACAAAAAGATCCCTCTCTACAAACATGTACATACCCCACTTAGATGCAAATCCATAACTCTACCCCTCATGTCATGAAAATAATATACATGAACAGTGTACCTAAAAATGTGGGTGTTACATTAACTTTCTAACTTTTAAAACATTTTGGATAAAGTTGACAAAAAATTAGATTATAATTTTATTTGCAAATGGTATAAAAGGTTAGAGTTTTTATATAATTTTCCCTAAAAATTAACATTATACTTATTTATCATAGAAAGATTTTTATAATTATTTATTCATTTACTAAAATATTATTATAATTTTAAAAAATTATTATAAAAATAATTTATTATTTTAATAAATACGCATTATTCAAATATTAGAATAACTATTTTAATGTTTTATTTACAAATTTTAAATAAATATATGATAATATTTAAATATTTAATAAATTCATATTTGGTTTAATTTAATTTTTATGAGAATAAAATTTTATTTCTTAAAAATATAAGAAAAATGAGTGATTTTTAATAATGAGAAAAATTACATTTCCATTCCCGTATAAATTTTGGCTAACTAATATTAGAAATAAATTTTTGGGATAGGTACAATTTTATATTCTGTGATTTCACCATTTTACAAAATTAGTCATGTAGTTTTTTTTACATTTTAAGTACCCTGTGTTTCATTTTTTTACACTTTAGTATATTTCTAACAAATATTATTTAAGATATATATTTTAATATTAAAATAATATAGATTTTTAATGAGTAATATATCATTTAATTAACTACAATAAACTGACAAAAAAATCAAGTTTAGATGTATTTTTAATTTTATTATCAATAAATTTTTAAAAATTACTAATTGATTAGATTAATCATACATCATATATAGAATAAATTTATAGTTGAAATTTAATATTACATAAATGTTTTTCTCTCAAAATAATGATGATATTAGTTACAAAGGTACTAAAGTGTAAAAAAATACGAAACACAAGTTACTTAAATATTGAAAAAATTATAAGTCTAGTTTCGCCAAAAGGCGAAACCACATATATAAAATTGTACTTATCCCTAATTTTTTTCAAGGACCACCAAACTCTAAAAGGATATTTTATTAATAAACATTCCTCACAGTCACTGCTATTCACAAAAGACTTATTGGTGCCAAAAATCACAACATTTTTGACTTATTGTAAATTTATACCAAACTTTCAGTGTTGGTAAAAGTAGCACAATTTGATATTTTATTTGCAATTATAACACAACTTCAATTTGGTCAAAGTTAAAAATTCAAATGCATATATAGAAAGTGAGGTGGACTAACTCATGTCCAATTAATATTATTTTTATCATTTTAATTAATGTTAGATAATAAATAAATACTATTTAGAAAAATGATTTTCAAATGTTATAGTCAAATCACATAAAATAATTCAATTTTCCAGATAACATTTTATATGAAAAATATTTATATAGATAAGATATGGTAGCAAATTCCACTTAATTAAAGGTAAGTTAGTCCATCTCAGGCTTCTCATCTTCCATATATACATATCAATTTTTAATTTTGACCAAATTAAAATTATAACATAATTACAAACAAAAGGCTTCGTTTGTTTCGAGTAAAATATTGTTTCTGAAAAATATTTTTCAGATAAAATATTTTTCAAAAAATACAGTATTTTTTGATATTTGGTTGCAACACTAGAAAAACAGTTGAAAAATATTTATGTTATTTTGTTTACAATAGATTTTTTCCTAAATAATACAATATTACATTATTTATTTTATCTCTCTATATTTGATAGATATTTAAACTTTGGAAAATAACTTCCCATTATTAGAATGAGAAATTATTTTCATTTGACTAATAATTTATTTTTCT
This sequence comes from Macaranga tanarius, assembly GCA_949673435.1. Lineage (NCBI taxonomy): Eukaryota > Viridiplantae > Streptophyta > Magnoliopsida > Malpighiales > Euphorbiaceae > Macaranga > Macaranga tanarius. Next base: position 15,017 of record CATIWO010201704.1, read on the forward strand.
TTTAATTTATTTTTTTAGTAATCCAAATATTAGAAATTAAGAAAAAATATTTTTCAAAAAATATTTTTTTACAAATAAACAGAGCCAAAATGTCAAATTATGTTACTCTTACAAACTTTTAAAGTTTGATATAAATATACAATGCCACTAATAACCTTTCATAAAAATGTATAAAATAAACCTGTGCTTGCTCGAGCGGTCGAGCCTCTGGGCCGAGTGTGATGTTTAGTTCTTTACCCTCCTATACTTGGAGAGGAATTGTCACTTATGCCGCTACCTATTAGCCAACAGCTAACTCCATTGGGGCCTTCTTCATCCCTCGTTTCTGCTGGCAATAATTGTTTAAATCCTCCACCGGCATGCAGATAAAAATGCACAATCTCAATTCAACAATCCCTAATTAAGAACCTTAATTCCTCATTTGCAGTTCCCATGTTGCCAGCACTGCATTCTCATCGCTTCCTCCTAGCTACACCCAACCTCGCCACTGCACATTCCAGGTATCTTCTGAATTGTACATTTTGAACCGTACACAGCATTTTATTACTGAGCTTTTGGTATCTTTACTTTATTCTCTGTTCCTTTCTCTAGGTTCAAAATCATCTCTATCTCTGCTAAGCAATATTTTGAACAAATTTTAGGTTTCTATTACTCTTGATATTACCTGCTTCTGTTTAGGCTCAAACTTTAATTTGATTACTGTCTTATCTTGCATTGGCGTCTGTATTTGCAGGGTTGACATTACTGAGAATGTTGCGATTGAAGGTAGGAATCTCAGCTTCTCATTTGCAGCAAGGCAGGGGAAATTGGTTCCCATTCTTAAGGACTGCTCCCTACAGGTTCCCTCTGGACAGCTTTGGATGCTTCTTGGACCCAATGGTTGTGGAAAGTCTACACTTTTGAAGGTTGAAACACTATCTCAGACCTTCTTTATTATTGGGTTTGAGTTCTACTTGTTTCCTAATGAGTTGTAGGAAGTTCCACATGTTACTTAATGGGTTGGTAGAGAAGATTCTGGCAAAGACATTGGACGGTTTATAAACATCTGTGCTTTATTGTAAATATTTTTTCTTTTTGCTGAAACGACTCTTCAATTGGATTTAGTTTGTTATGTTCATGCTTAAATGAATGTGATCTAGACGGTTCATGGTGTGGTATGATGCTGGTCTTTATCTATCATTGTGATTCAGTTTTATATAGACTGGCATTGTAGATCATTGAACTGAAAGTAAACTGTTGTTGAAGTCATTGAGTTTTTACTAATTTTCCAGCTGTGAAATTAGAGACGAGTAATGATGGGATTCTGTTTTGTGAATTAGACAGATTTTGGCTGGTCTTTTGCAGCCAACCAGTGGAGCCTTGTATGTGAAAAGGCCTAAGAGCTTTGTCTTTCAGAATCCAGACCATCAGGTTTTGATTTATTTTTCTTCTTATTTATTTTTGACTTTTTGTTTTTGTTGCTTTTTTTAAAAAAAAAATCTTTATCACCTCAACCATGTTGAAATTGGTTTTACAATCTATATCACGTCAACCATGTTGAAATTGATTTTTTGGTGATTCGAGAATAGAGCCAACATAAATGGAATTTTAAGCCTCATTTTTACATTATTACAAGCCAATTGTTAAATTTTGTATTTGTTGACTCTCATCATGAATGCAAGTGAACCACATGCGAATGAACAACCCATATGATAGAAATGGAATTAAGAAGTTGATTTGATTCAATTTAATTCAAGAGCTATAAGATTACAGAGTTGATTTTTGGACATTTAGTTGAACTTCAACAGGAGGAATTATAGTCATAATCCGAGAAGGTGAAGATGTGATTTTGGGACATGTTAGTTGCAGGCTTGCACATAAGTGCAAGATGTGTCCAACCTGTGAGGGCACCTGCAGCTATGATGGCCTCAAGCTAGGCACCATTGCTGAGGTGCGAACATTTTGATGCATTCCAAGTGTGTGCCTTCAGAGTATGAGGATTTTTATCTTCTCTTTATTGGTCAACTTTACAGCTGATTTTTTTTTTTCCCTATTTGTCTTTTGCTTTGAATATTATAAACTCTTGCAGTGCTTTAATCCTAAAGTGAGCTAGGCAGTCAAACATTTGCATCTTACTTCTCCTCTTCTTGATTTTTACTGCCCTAAATGGTTATCCCCTCTTTCCCTCTCTGTTCTTTTCCTTGATATTCTTTAATTTTCACACGTGGTCTTCTTTCACTTCTTCTAGCAGTAGCATAACACCAGATGATGCAATCTGTGTGCCGAGTATGCAAATTTTATGAATTTTCCTTCTTTCAAAACTTCAGGAAAATATAGCAATTTTTTAATTTATATTTTAGTTAGGATGCTAGTGAATTTTCTTTATGTGTATAAAGGATATGTTGCCCTATGACATCATTTAGTTTTGGTTGATACGAAATTTTTTGGGTATTAGCACTTTCAGTCCATAGTGCTTTTTCTTTTTCTTTTTTTCCAAGTACAGTGAAATTAAATTAGTAATGGTGAAATTAAATTATATTATTTTAAATACAGAATAAATTAGAGAAAATTAATGCATTATTGCGTGTAATCAAGGATTGTAGTTGTTAATATGGAAGTTAATGGTAAACATGTAATAATGCATAATGCCAAATCTATAAGATGAAATGAATGTCATGATAAAACCCTTTACCACACCACAATTGTAGTCAATGAAAAATTAATTAAAGCTGAGGAAGACATTTTCACACCTAATGTGACCAAATCTGTTTTTGTACAGAATTAAACTGTAATGTTTTTGATATTTTGGAAGGACCCAAATATTTGATTTTGAAGAGAGACAAAGTACATTTGTATTAAGATAGACCCTAAGACGTCTGTTTTATTTTTTCATATGTGCATGTGCCGATCTTCTTGCATGTGGGCCAAGTGATTCCTTATCATGTGAACCCTGAGACTCTGTTTTGTAACAAAAAACATGCAATGGAGATTTATGTCAAGACGGAACTATGGGATCTGAACCTACTGCCGTGGTTGAAAGATGATGATATCTCAGTCTGGGGTTCATTTTATGATTCTGTGACATTTCTCCTGACAAATAGGATATGGATGATTCAGTCGCTGCCACGCTGGGATTTCTTTTGAAGGGAAACCACTTACAGAAGAGGAATGTTTCCATCTTCACTTTGTTGTTTGCTTGATGCCAAGGGATTGCATCTTTCACGGAATTTCTGGTTGTCACACCAACTGTAATTGGACATAATAGTCCTTTTTCAGTAAACGTGGGGCTATTGATTTTGTTTGTCTATGTCAGAGATTTAATGGACGACTTTTAGATGGCAACAGTTTAATATGCCTAGATTTATAAATGAAACAAACCAACTGTGATTTGATTAGGATTAGAAATTGAGAAGTTTGAGAACGATTAGTTCTTTTCTCACCTTATTGTCAGCTTTGTTTTGTACCATCAGTTAACATGGAGTTGCAGGGACTTGGAAATTTAGGAAGTCTTTGTAGTTTCTTACCATTTTTTCCCCTTCACATTAAATTTATTTAGACAGTTTAGTGTTGCCTTGTGTTTGTGAATAAGGAGTAAATTATTAGGAAGCCAGACCTGGCTATGAAATAAATCTATACTGCAGCTTGAATTTTATGCTTGTGCATAGAATCAATAAAGGTAATATTGTTCTGACTGCAGGTTGTGATGCCTACAGTTGAAGCTGATGTGTCATTTGGCCTTGGCAAGTTCAACCTGACTGAGGATGAAGTTAGGCATAGAGTGTTAAAAGCTCTGGATGCTGTGGGTATGTCTACATACATGCAAGTAAGCTGATTTATGAAATACCTTTCAAAGCATTTTTAGTTAGATATCTGTTGTATACTTACCTTATACTATCACCAGAGGCCAGTTCAAACACTAAGTGGGGGTCAAAAACAGAGAGTTGCCATTGCTGGTGCTCTCGCTGAAACATGCAAGGTGCTTTTGTTAGATGAGCTCACAACATTCTTGGATCAAAATGATCAGGTATGACATTTTCGTTGATTAGTGTGACATTTTTGGAATCACAAATTCATCAATAATAGATATAAGGTTGTCTGGTGTTAGGTATTGCAACATATATATAAATGCCTACCAAATCTATGCATGGTTGGTAAGTTAATTTGCACATTACTTTACGTATGTGACAAAAAAAAAAAATCGTGTGCTTGGGTGGTGCTAGATGCTGAATATTTATAAAACTGATGATTGAGAGAACATTCTCTAATGCATTGTCTGATGCAGCATCGTTAAGATACACAAAAGAAAAAAATGGAATAGACGATTCTATAGGAATGCTTTAATGACTGCATTTTTTTGCAAAAGCAGTTTAAAAACCATAAGGTCATTTCATTTTTTCTCTTCCGAAGTCGCATTCATCAGTATGTAATACATCCAATAAACTGCTGTTCGTGAGGGAAAGATTTTGATTTTCAATAGGATGAGTTCAAGTGGTCTTTTAAATGTTTTGACATGTTCAGTTCTCTCAGCTAGTGGAGAGGTGTAAACTATCATTGCTCTCACCCTGTTCTTTGCTGCTATGCTTCTGTTTTTGAAGCTTGGATATCCTTTTTTTTTTTTTTATAAAACTTCTTGCTGTTAGTGCTACACTTTAACTAGGATCATGTTGACGGCCAACATTCATAATTTGTGGTTTCTGATTTTTTATCTTCAAAAAAGAAAAAAAAAAAAAAAAGGCCATCTCTTTGGAAATATGCTAATGAACCAAGTACAGGGAGATAATCCTATCCTTCAGATCCAAAAATCCACTATTCAAAGTTCAAACTGTGGCAGTTTGATTCTGAGATTCTAAAAGATATTATTGCATGTTAAGGCTAATCTAGGCCAGGTCCATGGTTTTGTGAACATAATTGCGCTCCCTATTTTTTTTATATTCTTTCTGAATCAGGGTAAAATTTTGAAAAAGATGATTTTATATTGATTGGCCAGATTGGGGTGATTAAAGCAGTCAAAAATTCTTTGACTGCATCCGGTGAAATTACAGCTTTATGGGTAACTCATCGGTTGGAAGAACTTGAGTTTGCAGATGGTGCTCTCTATATGGAAAATGGGAGAGTTGTTAAGAGTGGTGATGGAGCAAGCATATTGGAGTTCATCAAAGACAGGCAATCCACATACATCAACCAAATTAATTCTTGAGGATATCTTCTTCAAATCACAATTTGCCTCGTGTGCTAGTAATTATTTCAGTGATATCAAACAAATAGTTAGTGATGTATCATTTCGTTTGTATAACAAATTAGATTTTGTGCAAGCTATGTCACAGGCAACTTAGGCCCTTTTCCCATATAGCAATTTGAAATTTGAATAGCCAACGAGGCTTATCATTTTCAGGAAGAAAAAGAAAGGAAAAAAGAAGGAAAAATTTATACAAAGTGTGTTTAAACTTTTTGATTTTTTCTGATAGTGTTTACATAATTTTTTTTTCAATCGAATTTTTGAACTATACAAAATGTATTCGGATAAGTAATTCCGACCGATTTGTGCATGTGGGGCCACTTTCTCCTCTAAGTTGTAGACGCATCACTTTTCTACATATGCAAATGATATAAAATGACTAACATGCCCCTAATGTGCTATACAAAAAGCACAAGGTATTGGATAAAGCCCATTTCGAATTTAGGTTTGAAAAAAAATAATGAGAAAAAAAAAGAGGCAAAAAAAGTTGTGGAGAATAGGGTGAGCACGGTTCAGGGAAATTCGGAGAAAAAAAATATTCAGTACCGTACCATATTTTGGGGATTTTAAAAATAAAATCTCCAGTACCAGTACCATTTTTCGGTACGGGGATACTGTGCCGTACCAGTTTTTTGGTACGGTTCGATATAAAGATTCGGTTCTTTCAGAACGGATCGGTATGATTCGGTACGGTTTGAAAATTTATATTATTGATTAAATTTATATTTATTAGCAATAATTAAATAAAAAAAATTACTTTAGAATTCATTACAAAAAATAATGATAATACTAACTAATAAATATGTTAAATAAAGTTGAATTAATTGTATTATATAATATTTATTTAAAATTGTACTTGATATTAACACTACTTTACATCAAAATG
>CATIWO010201721.1:0-12664 GCA_949673435.1 Macaranga tanarius
ATATTTTTTCAATTCATATTATGTTTAATTAATATTAATTTAATATTATATAATATTTAATTAATATCATAGTCAATTTTTTTATTATTTTTATTGTATTTAATACCAATTTGATTTTATAGTTATTATATAAATTTATTATATGTAATTTTATCATTTAACACTAATTTAAATTACTATTATATTAACTTAATATTAAAATAGTATTATATAACATTTATTCGCGAGCCTGTTCATGAACTTATTCACGAACATTCCAACACGAGCCTGTTCACGAACATATTAACGAGCCTATTCGTGAGTCTGTTCACGAACATTCATAAACGAACCTGTTCACGAACATGTTCGCGAGCAGGTTCACGAACATCTTAACAAGCCTGTTCGCGAGCCTTAACGAGCCGAGCTTTGAGGTGTTTGAACTCTGTTCGTTTATCACACGAGCCTTAGAATCAAGTTCGGGCTCGGTTCGTTTAACTTAACAAACGAGCTCGAACGAGCTTTTAATGAACCGAACACCGAGCGGCTTGCGAGCTGCTTTGTTCGTTTACAGCCCTAATTCTAGTGTAGAATTTGTGTTCCCGCTCGAGGGAGAGACAATAAGATTAGGAGGATTTTTTTTTTTTTTTAAAAAAAATTGAATTTGGCAAGAGTTTACATCATAGGGATGGAAACTTTTAGAACTCATAGTTCTTGCCTAGCCGATGTTCTTACAGATTGGTACTAATATATAATGTACCCATGGTATAAAAATACTAAATAGAATTTGTACATATCACAATACAAATAGTTCATTATAATCTGATATAGGCAAGAAATTGAAGAATTTTGATAAGATATTACTATACTACTAATTTATGGTTTTAATTTTATTAAACTTAATTAATTTGAAATGAGGTAGATTTCAATGTCAAGACTACATAAAGAAGCTGATATTAGACCAACTGATTTGATACTAAATTCATACTACTAATTAAATAGCACAGATTAATATTTAATAACTAGCTAGCACCAAAGTGTCTAATGCTTAAAGCATTACAACAACAGTAGGATTAAATTTTTAACAACAACATATAAATAATTAAGAACACTACACAGACACTGTTGTCCCTTCACATCACATGTGGTTGTCGCGGAATGATCCCAAAGCTTTAAGGGCTCCTCCTTTCAGCACATACTGGTAATATATTGCCGCTGCAGCTGCTCCACCAAATGGTCCAACCCAGAAAATCCACTGTTTCATCAATCATATATAGATTAAAAAAACAAACACTTTTAGTACTAATTTTTGAAACATTGGATGGGTTTTAAACAACATAAATAATGATAACAGTATAGTAATTGTAAAGAAAATTATGCAATGGACATACTTGATCATCCCAAATGTTTTCCTTGTTGTAGAAAATAGCAGGAGCAAGGCTCCTAGCGGGATTTATGCCAGTACCAGTAATAGCAATTGTGGCCAAATGCACAGCAAAAACAGCAAATCCAATAGGCAATGGAGCCAAAACCTGAAACCATTTATCCACACCCACATCAAATCTTTAAATTTGAGATTTTAGTTACTGTTTGTATATATATATATGTATATGTAAATGCTTACAGGAACATGGGAATCGCGGGCTTTTCTCTTAGGATCAGTGGCAGCAAAGACTGTGTAGACAAGGAGGAAAGTACCAGCAATCTCAACAACTAAAGCAGTACCTTTAGAGAAACCAGGTTGAACAGAATTTGCACCACCACCAACAGTATTATACGGATCCTTAACGAGGGCTTTTACTAAACCTACACCGCAGATACCTCCGAGGCATTGCGCTATCATGTAAGAAAGTGCTCGATCCAGTGAAACCTGCCTCGCCACGAAGAACCCGAATGTCACTGCTGGGTTGATATGCCCTCCTGCAATTGACATGAACATAAAATTTCATCATATACAGCTCAAACCCTGGAAACCTCATATTAATTATGAAGTGTGTGTTTGAATTATATGCATTACCATGCTTTTAAAAAATTACCATAATTTTATGAAAAAATATCTTGTATGAGAAAACTAATATACTTGTAGCATGTGTGGTTTGTTTTCCATTCTCAAGAATTAGAGAATTAGGTTGGTCTTTAGGATCTCATATTGGCAGTTTGACATAACACTTTCATTTAACTTTATTTGGCTAGATATCTTCTATGGTATGTTGGGTCTTTTTAACCCGTATATATATATATATATATGATAAATTATTATAACATTTTTGAGTTTTCTTTCCAATGCATTAATTCACCATTTCATCAATTTTATTGTTAATTTATAGATTAAATATAATTTTTAATATAAAATATTTCATTTTGGTAGTTAAAGATTTAATATTCTGATATTCATACATTTTTTTTTACTTTTTTTAGTACATGTATCATTTTTTAAAATTTCACAAGTAAAACCTAAATTCACTTATTTTAGTTTTTAATATGTTATATTAAAAATATAATTTTTATATTAATTAATAATTTTCATGTTTAAAAAAAAAAAAAAAAGCATGAATACATAAATTTATATATACATTTTTAAATCAACAAACAAGCAAACATCAAGATATAGAAAACATTGTAATACTATTACTACCACCTTTTAGAATATTTTGAATTATACAAGTTTTATTTTTAATGAAGTTTATATTTTTAGAATAATATATTATAATGAAAAAATAATTATGAGCATTTTAGTTGGAGTAGTTTAATTCCCACCATAAAGAGGGAGAGTAGGGGAGCGGGGGATCCAACCCTACTCTCTATATCATGACTAAAAGACATCATGGTAAGAGCAAGGGACATGGAGGATTGAACCTTACTCTCTATATTATGATTAAAAGATATCATAGTGAAAATGTATTTTGTATTTTGTAATTTCTAATTTTTATTTTAAATAAAATTTAAATTTTATATTCTTGATAGCTTTTGTAGTTGAATTTTTTTTAAATATTAATTTTTTTTCATTTAGTTTCATTCATAATTAAATTTTTATTTGAATTACTATAAATAAATTTTTTGTTATGCAAGTTTAGAATAAATTTTTAAAATTATTTAAAAATTCAAAATTTTGATAAGGGGTAAAACTAAGTGAAAAAATTGAAATTTAAGGAAGGAGTGACTTAATAAGTTATTAAAAATATAAAATATAAAATATACTTAAATTAAAAATAAAATTATATAGTAAATTTTATCATAATGGTTTTTTTATAAAAAAAAAAAAAAGATTTTTGTTGGAAATAAAATTTGTATGGTCTGAAATATTGTGAAAACAAGTAGTTTTATTACTATTTTTTTATATCTTGATATTTTTTTCTTATTTATTTTTAGAATCTAAAATTATTTTAAAGAATATATATATATTTCATACTTTTTAATTTAAATATAAAAATATTATTTTATGTAAAAATTTATATTTATATTTTTAATCTAAAATAAGAAAAGTTAAAAATAGGATAATTTTATTTTTTTTAATTGGAAGAAAAATTGAAAAAGTAATATAGGTGCCTATAAAGTAAAAAATGGTATGGATGTTAGAAATATAAAATTTTAAGGAATGAAAAGAAATATTTTGTGAATAAGTTGACAATAAAATTGATAGAATAATGGATAATGGAAATAAAATTTAGAGATATTATAATTTATTTTTTAAAAAAGAGAGATCGACTAATATATTTACACAAAATATATATAAATTAATACTCTTTGAGAAACAATTTCTATCTTGAACTGAGTTTAATAAGTTTCTTTTAATTTGACAGATATTTTAAAGGTGTTCTAAATAGCAGTTGCAAAAAATTAAGGTGAAAAATGAAAAATAGAATCCGTTTACAGAGTTACTTCTCGAAAACTTTAAGATTATAATTTGCAAATTTAAACTTGAGTCAGAATTCAACTAACAAAAATATATATTTACATTCTTTCTTTAAACTTGAGTCAGAATTCAACTAACAAAAATATATATTTACATTCTTTCATTGATATAATATTAATTTAAAAAAATATACTAAAAAAATCATAATTAAACTTTTAAGAAATAGTATTATGTTAATTTAACTCACTTAAAATTTCAAATATATTTATATATATATATATATCATAAAAATTCTTAGTATATATATAATTGAGAAATAATTTTTAGAGGGAACAAAAATTAAATAATTTGTGATGGGAAGTAAGTAAATAAAATAAATAATTGAAGTACCAGAAATGCCTGCAGTGCAGTAGACAAGGATGAAAATCATGGTGCCAAAAGCCCAAGCAATGCCAAGAGTTCCAACACCATCACATGGATTAGACTGAGATTTCTGGCCAATAACAGTAGCTATTGACACAAAAAGGAAGAGAAGTGTTGCTACAAATTCTGCAATCAAAGCTCTGTAAAAAGCCCACTTCTTGAACTCTTCCAAATTCAAGAATGGCACTGGTGGTGGCTCTACATAGTCCTTTCCACTTCTGTCTTCTGCTTGCACTGTTTCTTGATCAAATTCTTCCTTAGCCATTGATTATCTTCTTCTCTTCTCTTTGATATTAATATTTCTTTGGTTATAATTTGTATGTATGGATAAGAAGAGAATGGTGTAGCTGCTGCATGGTACTTCAATTTATAATAAGAGTGTTATAATGCAATGAAATAGAGAGTTTCAAGATATGATATTTCATCAACTTGTGGGTCCTTTCACAGAATGCATCAACCATTTACGATTGGCTACTACTTCATCAGCATGCAGATATTAATTTCGTTTTTTTCTTCTTTGATTTTTTTTCTTTTAGAATATATATATATATATATATATATATATATATATATAAGAAAAATGAGTTATAGTCAATAAATTTAGCTTCTTACACAGTAAAAATGGCGTGACCATTGCTTAAGGCATATTCATCGGCCTACCAGTTCAATGACAACAAACAGTCACTGCATTATATATATATATATATATATATATATATATATATATATATGTATGTATATATATATATATATTATATCAGCTCAATTTGGAAGAATTTACATGATTCTAAAAACATATTTTCTCACATCAGTTTGATAATTTTTTTTATATTAATACCCTGCATAATATGAGATAACCCTTTCTTTTTTAAAATTAGATGAAATAAATTTCACAAATTAATAATCACAAGATTTTAAAATCCTATACAAAAAGTGACTATTTGACCACTTCTTAACTAACTCAGTCTGATAAAATTTTTTTTTCATAGAAGCAATTACAAAACTGAAAAATTAATTAATTTTCAATTTTATAACGATAGGACATGCACTTTTAAGAGTAAAAATTAGTGAAAGTGCAAAAGGAAATTGTACATGCATGGTTTCATCTCAAAAAGAAAAAACAATAATTATACTAATAAGGTATATAATAGCTTCTATCATTGATTTAAGGCTCAAACCATTCGTTTTAATAATAAATTTTTTAAGAAAATATCATCTTCTCAAAATATAATTTGCTATATATGTGTGTGAAAAATAACTTCTAAAAAAAATTAAATGCATTTTTTAATTTTATTTTTTCTAAAAATTATTTTGATATTTTCTAATATTAAGAAAAAGAATTTTTAAGATAGATATACTGAAACTATTAATTTTTAATACTATATTATTATCCATAAAAACAAATTATATTATTGGATGATACATATTCTAGGAGTCACATTTTTTTCCATGCTCTGTAAATTTATATATATATATATATCTATCGTGGATGTAAGAGGTACCACGAAATTGACTAATGGGCCAAATTGTAGGAAAATGCAAATATTCGTCGATTTTTTGTGCTGTCAAATTGCAAAATGTTAGGATTAGATTTTTGTATTTTTATTGGTTTGTATTTTTTTTTAATAAGTCCAAAATTTGAATAAATAGCGATTTTGCATGCAATGCCAAAAGGGTTAATATCAATATTCAATGCGTATATATATGAAAACAAATATGTTTTAATTAAGGAAAAGGTTGGTGTCGCGCCCCTTTTTTTAATTATAAATAATTAATTAATTAAAAAAATAAAATTATAATTTATGGGTTTGTAAATTATAATATGACAGGTTCATCCAATTCATTTTTAGGTTTTAGATTTTGTCAATTTATTTAATTAAACAATTAAAATATATATTTTTTATTATTAAATAATTTTTATATTATACAAAAATAAATAAATAAATAAATATACTATATTATATGAGTTTGTAAATTATGACACGACATGTTCACCCAATTTTTTTTTAGGTTTTAGATTTTGTCAATTTATTTAATTAAATAATTAAAATGTATATTTTTAATTATTATATAATTTTTTATTATTAATTAAATAAAGGTATAATGGTAATTTTGGGAGAAAAGACATTTTGTCTTTTCCCTCTAAAGTGCTGAGAGATGGAACTGTAAGAGATACCTATCAGCTTCTTTTAATTAAAGGAAAAAGATTGGTGTCTTTTAGAGAGATATGAATAGTGTCATTTCTATAAGAGCGAAAATCCTAAATTATCTCTCATTCATATTAAATGTCCCCTGTTAATGGGGCAAATAAGTAGTTGTCTCTCACCAAATTTTATCTTTATGTGGTGAGAGATGGTACTATTTATGTCTCTGTAAGAGACATGTATCATTACCCTTAATTAAATATCGTAGAACAAATATCTGTCTTGCAAAAGATACAAAGTGACTTGGCTTTCTACTGTTCATAAAATTTTTGTATATATTTATGTTTGGGCAATATCAACAAATTCAACAGAGATGTGTACATATTATTTTTCATTATATCGCGCACAATATTCTTTTCTTTTTTAATGAGAGAATCAATTAATTAAATTATGTACGTGATATGAATAAAACAAGAACAAAATGATGTCTCAAACCTTAGAAATGGTCCTCACCCATAGCCTCACACATTTGGTAAAATGAATAACTTTCCCCCTCAAATTAACACTAAAGTCCAATCATGACAGCCAACGAGAAGCGGCCAAATTCTCCATGTTGCGGTTTGCATACTTGCAAGATAAATGTCTCACAAAACCCTAATATAATATAACCCGAAAAAAACTAATTAACAATAAATTATATAAATAAATAAGAAATATGATCATATATATCACGAACTTAAAGAAAATAATTAATTATATTCTGTTTTTAAAATTATATTAATTTACTCCTTTAACTTTATAAATTATATCAATTCCATCAAATTTTATTTTAAAAATTAATTGTTTTTAAAAATTAGTTTTAGATTCATATAAAATCAATTTGATTTTCATTAAAAAAATTTTATAAGAAAAAAATATAAAAATGCTCTCAAATTTTGATGATACCAATATTGAAAAAAACTTATAAATTGATTTTTATATAGAATTTTAGTTTTTATGTATTAATCAAGAAAAATACATAAAGTCACAGCTTGTAAAATAAGCATTTTTAACTACCAGTCTATAAGAATGTAGACATTTTAAAATATATATATATATATTTCTTTCTTATTTTTCAGAAAAAAACAAACATTCTTTATATTTTTAATTAATATCTTTGGTATCTTAAATTTTTGTTCCCATATTTCATACTGTTTTACTCAATCCGATCCCTATTAAAAAAATGTTTAACTAACACAATTAGAAAGTTTTAAATAACACAATTAAAAAAAAAAGAAAATTTTGTCTACACTAAATATATTACACCCAATAGTAGAATTTAAAACATATCACTAAAATATTTTGTAATTGATTGATAAAAATAAAATAACTATTATAAATCCTAGCATTGGAGTTATCCTTGCAAGAAACATGCAAGTTATTTTCATTAGTTTACACCAAAACATGCAGAACATAGTCATAAGATGCAGTTATCCTTGCAAGAAACACATGAGGATTGGTTCTCGAAACAATTGCTGCCGGTCATATTCAATTATGCATTTGTTTTATCTGGTACTGTTAAAACACATGAGGTGCTTGATACAACTTTTAGCGTTGCTAAAAAATGTTGTCATTGCTAATGATTCTAACACAAAAAGCATCCCTAAATCTGTTGTCAGGAGAAAAATGGTGATGGAATCTCGGTAAATGAAAATTTAGTGACGAAAATTAAATATCTAACCGTGTTTGACACCTGATTGCAAGTAATTTTGGTTTGGTGACATTTTTTTCGTCACCAAATACTGACCAGAACATGGTCAAACGATTTTTTCTCCAAATTGTGATTAGAATTAATTAGTTTGAGAAACAAGGTAAGAAATTAACAATGTAAGAAAACTAACTCTCTAATAGGAATAAAAATAAGGACAATATAATCATCCGAAAACTGGGAATTTATGAGCTCTTAACAAAATCTTCCCCTTTTCTCAATAAATAATTAAGGATAATAATAAATTTATAATGTGAAATTATATATATATGCGTAGCTAATTGGCACTTGGATTGATCCAAATGGAAGCAGGCCAAAAGTAATTTTTTTTTTTGCATTTGAAAACTTGGAATCGCTCTATGTTTCCATTGTCCAAGTGAAACACACCCATGTTAGAGCCTCCTCCAACTCCCAGTTGATGAGTATCTAAATAATTATCTATGAAGTATATAGTGTTCCATTTGAGTCCAGGGAAATCACCACATGATACGGCCATTGACGTATTTAGTCCAAGGAAAAGCACATCATCAACAATATCAGTTACCTTACACCATTGCCGACTATTATGGTCGAGCTTTTGCACTGTGAACTTGCTAGTTGCGGAGAAGGAACCGTTAAAAGCCATAAAAAAGCCCAGAAGAAGAATCGACTAAATACAGTTGTAAACGGTAACCTCACTGATAATAAAGCCAAAAATACAGCTAATTTAAATGATGACCTTCCTTTCTAGCTCAACCTTCCTTCCTAGCTCTTAATATTCCTATCATTTTTGGAAACCATAGCACTGCAGCGCTTTCCTCCTTCAGCAGGTCAACAACAGCAAAGGCATCTTCTAAAATTGATTCTCAACGTTTACAAAGGCTGTCCAATGTTCTTTTCACTATTTCCTTGTAAATCAAAACCATCTCTGTATATATATTGCTCTATGTGTATGTGTAAAAGACAGGAATGAGAATTACATCTTTATTCATATTTCTTCATGGTATCATAGCTTTCAATTCTCATGGCCAACACTTGTCTTGACAGTGAACCAAAACTCTCCTTGAAAACTCTTCATCAATGCGCAAGTCTAATTTCTCTGAAATTAGACAATACTAACTATCTGTTATGGCGCTCAAAAATGGAGCCCCTCATTCAAAGTATCAACATGGGACATCATCTCGTTGAAGGATGCGAACCTTCACCAGAAATCAACAAAAAAGACAAAGCTGAAACCAACCCAAATTATGCTCTTTGGAAGAAGAACGATGGACTCCTTACTGCCTTTTTGCTGAAAAATATCGAAAAAGAAGTTTTTGTTACTCTTGAAGATATTGGTTCAGCCCTTAAGGTATGGAGATCAGTTGAACAACAAATTCTACCCACAACGGTAGAAAAGGAGATGATCCTAAATGAAACTCTCATATCCTTGCAAAAAGGTAACCTCTCCATTGATGACTATGTAAAGAAATTCAAAGGCTTGTGTGACAACCTAGCTACCATCAAAAAGCCCTTCGATGAAATAAAAAAGGTATTTCAACTCGCAAGAGGGCTCGGACCAAAATATAATGATTTCCGCATGGCTATGCTCACAAAATCGCCCTATCCTTCCTTTCACCAGTTTGTCATAGCCCTTCAAGCACATGAACAACTATACTCCAACAACACTAGTAAACAAGAACCTAATCTCCAGCATGACCAAGCATACTTTGCACAAAGAGGAAGAGGACGAGGAAGGTATGGAGGCACATTTAGCTCTCGTGGGCGTGGATTCAACCCGACAGCACGATACAGCTCTAGAACCAACCTTCCCTCTCACAATAATGAAGAAAGGTCTACTGCAAATGCAAATGAAAACAAAAATGACAAACCATACAAAGATCCTATTATATGTCAAATATGTGGGAAACACAACCACTCTGCCATTGAGTGCTGGAGTCATTTTGATCACTCCATTCAACCAGAGGATCAACTTCACAAGGCATTGGCAGCCATGAATATAACTCAAAATGATGATCCAAACCTGTATGCCGACTCGAGTGCAACTACACACATCATCAATGATCCCGGTAAACTTTCAAAACTTGCTAAATATAAAGGAGATGAATCTATTATTGTTGGTAATGGAGACAATTTACATATAAGTCATATTGGAGAAGGGAAAATTGAAACAAATGATGGAGTCATTAAACTTAAGAATGTTCTAGTAGCACTTGAAATTAAAAAAGAATCTTATTTTTGTAGCCAAATTAACTTCGGATAATGCTTGCACTGTTACATTTGATTCTAACCATTTTTTTGTCAAGTCTTAGCAGGGAAAAGTGCTTGCTAAAGGATACAAGCACAACAACTTATACGTACTAGACAACAATCACAAAGCATTGGCCGCTTACAAAGGAGTCTCTCAAATAATTTGGCATCAACGTATGGGGCACCCAAATCAAAAAATTTTGAAAATCCTGCATTCTAAAAATTTAATCAATATTTCAAGTTGGGAACAACTAAAATCCATTTGTGTTAGTTGTCAAATGGGAAAAAGTTGTAAACTACCATTTTCTTTATCAAATAAAATTGCAAATTTTCCTTTAGGAAACCTGCACTATGATTTATGGGGTCCTGCACCAATACTTTCATGTCAAGGTTTTAAATATTATGCTACCATCGTAGATGACTGCACTCGCTACACATGGATATTTCCTCTAAAACAAATATCAGATTTTTTTGAAGTATTTATTAAATTTCAAAAACACATAGAAAATTTGTTGGAAAGGAAAATTAAAATTTACCAAAGTGACAGTGGTGGTGAAGTTACCTCCATTGCTTTTAAAACTCACTTAACAAATCATGGTATTCATCATCAATTTTCTTGTCCCTAAACTCCGCAACAAAATGGAATTGCTAAAAGAAAGCACCACCATATTGTTGAAACAGGACTCACACTTTTATTTCAAGCACACATGCTAAATAAATATAGGGTAGATGCTTTCCTGACTGCCACTTTTTTAATAATCAACCGCTTGCCGTTATCCACACTCGGTATGAAAAGTCCATATTTTAAACTATTTAATCACGAGCGTGCCTATAGCTGTGGACATATAGTTTTGGCCCAGCCCACGGGGCAAAAGCCCAATGATGAAAGATGATATGTAAGCCCAACTTGACAAGGAACCCGGTTTAGGCCCACTAGTAAAGGAACCCAAAAATATAACCCGAACCCACCAAACCAGACCCAAACAGGTCCAAAACCTGGACCGAGCCCAAAATACATGGACCCAGCCCATAAGCGAAAAAAAAAGACGCGCGCCTCTGGTCATCTTCTTTGACATACCTCAACCAACTTTGAAAAAATGCTTTGGTGATTGAGGAGGAAATGAAGGAGAAGATTAAGGAGAGATTGAAGGGGAGAATTTGGGTGAAAAAAGGGGGAGCTTTTGCAAAGAGAAGGGAGGTTTTTGGCCGGGGTAGAAAAAAAAGGAAAACAGAGAAAAAAAAGAAGAAAGAAAAGAGAAAAAAAAACCAAAAACAGAAACTAAAACAAGAATAAAAAAGACATGAATTCGTGGATTCCAGAAGCAGAAAGGGTGTTCCAGAATCAATCTGAGGGCTAAACTACTTTCAATCCAAGCTTCACAGTAAAATTTCTTTCTTTTTTAATATTTTATTTTTCATAATTTTTGGTAATTATGACATAGTTATTTTTCTTTATTTGTAGTATGTTTTCGTGAGTTTTTTTTATAACCCCGTGTTATTTGGTATTTTTATTATATTGTCTTTTGAAAATTCGGTGTGCGTTGAAATTCCTGCAGAAAAAAAAATCTGTCAGAAATCAGAGGGCATGCGCCGCCTGCGCTCTGCAAAAGAGACGCCTTTATAATATTTTATTTTGGTTGGTGGGCTGGATGGCCCATCAGCCATTAAACTCAAAAAATAACGGTATTTTAGAAAATAAAATATCACATGGGAATCAAAAAGTTACGTAGAATTTTCTGTCGCAGTCGGTTTCGGAAACGGACGTTGGGATAATAATTTGATGAACAATAAAACAGTAATCTTTTTATAAATTTGCATGGCACTGTTGCTTTGTTTATTTCTATATATATATAATATATAATTCTTATTTTTTATTCCTTTAATTTCTTTTTTATTATTTTTTTAGTTTATTTTTTATTTTAGTCGTTTATTTTTATTTATTTTACTTTATTATTATTATTATTATTATTATTATTATTATTATTATTATTATTGGCTTGTTTTGGCAACGTGCATGGCACTGTTGCCATGCCATGCGGCGACTCATAGGCAGTGGCTTGGTTAAGGGAACCCACCGGAGCCGTAGCGAAAGCGAGTCTTCATAGGGCAATTGTCACTGCTTATGGACCCGAACCTGGGTGATCTATATTTAAAGGATTTTGTAGGTTCATTGATCAGGGCTTAACAGAAGAACTTTATAAGTTTCCAAAAATTGAAGATACAGATCAAGAAATTGAATTTCAACTATTTGTGGAAACATATCAATTAGTAGAACCGTCGATAAAAGAAAGA
>CATIWO010201734.1:0-11758 GCA_949673435.1 Macaranga tanarius
GATATTTGTTTGATTGTATAAAACATCATAATTTTTTTGCAATACATGAATAGTAACATGCAAAATTGTACAAAAAGTTACTATTTTACTATTCATCAAATTACTGTTTCGACATCCGTTTCCAACACAGCTTAGGTCAAAAAAATTTATGTAATTTTCTCATTGTCGTAGTATTTTTTTCCGAAATTTAAAAACCGAAATCAAACCAAACCAGTTGGTTATATATTTTTAAAAACCGAAATTAAACCGAACCGAATTGGTAACCGATTGAACCGATCGGTTCGATTCGGTTCGGTTCCGTCAAGGCATTTCGCCAGTCCCACAGGCGAAATGCCTTGGCCATTTCGCCTATGGGACTGGCGAAATGACCCTAAATATTCCAAGGGGCCATTTCGCCACTCCCACAGGCGAAATGACCCCAAAAAAGGTCTGACCAGTCAAACCGAACCATAAATTGGGAATTTTTTTTAAACCAAACCACAAAAGTTGGAATTTTTTTAAAATCAATCACAAATTTGGAATTTAGAAAATTTGGGACCCTATTTTGGTAAATAGCCCGCGAGATATGTGCCTATATATCAAAGGCAAGAGATGAAAATTTTGGGGCATTTATCGAGCACCAAGACAGGTTGGCAACTAACATTTCTTCAACGTGCTTTGTAAGGGCAGCAACAAGCAATGCAAGAAGAATAGCAATTCATTCTCGCATATCTGGAGACAAATTGCCCTTGTTAAAATCTGGTGATGTTCCAAATCTTCGTTCTCTTGTTTATTTTGTTGAGCGTGATAAGTATGGGATGCGTAAAAGTGAAGAAAAATATATATATGAGAATTATAGACTGCTTAGAGTGTTAAATCTTAGAGGAATAAGGATACACAAGTACTATATGCACAAAGCAATTAGCAATTTGATGCACTTGAGGTATCTTGGGTTGAGAGATACTAAGTTATATAGGAGGGAAAAGTCTTTTTATCAATTAGCAGCATGTTTACCAATATCCATAGGTAAGTTGAAGAATTTATATACTCTTGACTTACGAGGTAATGGTATTGACTTAAGATTGCCCAAAGTATTGTGGAAATTGGAGAACTTAAGACATTTACTTGTTGATCGGGGCAGTAGTATAGGAGGGTCAATTGGATTGGGTAGTTTAAGGCAGCTGGAGACTTTGAAGATGGTAAATGCTGAGATTCTAATCAGAAAAAAAATTGTTAAAGAGTTGCCTAATCTTCGAAATTTAGAAACAATATTCAAAAGAAAGGAGGAAGCAGAGATTGTTTTAAAATCTCATACAATTTTTGGAGAAGGCAGCCATCTTCGTTCCTTGAAGATGAGGGCGGAATATGGTGATTATTTTCCCAGTTTGGAATCACTTTCAAATTGTGATAACCTCACAAAATTAGAGCTTAACGGACGCATACCAGAAGAAGAAGATCACAACCTACAATTCCTGCCAAAAAGTCTTGTTAAGTTAATTTTGATATTTTCTGGTCTACAGCAAGATCCCATGGATATTCTAGAAAAGGAGCTGCCTAACTTGAGATTTCTGTCTTTGGAGGTTGGCTCCTACCTTGGGTCTAAAATGGTATGCTCAGCCCATGGATTTCCTAAACTTAAGATTCTTAAACTTTTTATCTTGACGGAAGTAGAAGAATGGGAGATAGAGGAGGGTGCAATGCTTTGTCTCAACACTTTACATGTGGAAAGACTGCCCAAACTAAAGATGATTCCAAAAGGCTTGAAATTTATCACTACAGTTCGACAATTGAAACTCAGTTTCATGAGTTCAGAGTTTAAAAGGAGAGTGGAAGTGGAGAATGGAGTAGAAGGAGAGGATTTTCACAAGATTCGCCACATTCCATCCCTCATTATTGATTAGTATTGATCAAGGTAATTTAGAATTTCCTCTCCTCACAATCTCTAATAGGTACTGATCAAGGCTGTCTTTTTTTTTTTTCTTTTTTGGTGGATATCAAGGTTGTCTTCTTAATACAATAAAAGCGATTCTTTTCTCGCTTTTTTAATTTTGCAAATTACTGAAGGATTCCATTACTAACATACTTCTTTAATTTTTTTTTTTTTTTTTGGTCTGTGTTTTTTTCCCTGATAGATAGGAGAATGAGTTGATCGATGGAGCAGCATGTTGAATGTTGCAGACTTCATTTGGCTGTCACTGCAACACCCATTTGAATGATTTTTTTTTTATATAGAAATTCTGTAATAAGTAGTGTGTCCTTATCCTACTATTTTTTGTTTTGTTGTTTGTTGCATGGTTAAAGAATCTTATGCAATGCAAACTCTTGAGGAAATAAACTAGTATGTGTTGCTACTTGTTAATAATATATATGTAATGCTACCATTGTTTGATATGATTAACTAACTGCTAATCTTAGCTTCAATTTTCACAAAATGTTATTGTTATTTGAATATACGTTCTTTTCAAGGTTTGTCTGCTTTTCTCAATTAAAGGGTTCAAATAAACTAGTATCTGTCTAGTTAAACTTCAAATTGCAGCAGGATGCAATTCAAAAAAAAAAAGTCAGGTTTCAAACAAAAATTTAAAATTTAAGAAAACATTAAAGGGTTTAAAACAATTAAAATTCGGGTTTAAAATGTCTAATTAAACCTGGAATTGCAGCAGGATGCAATGACACATCACTTACAAGACTAATAAAGGAACAGAAGTAAAATATTGTTCAAAAGTGTGCATTGAATACTTGGTTTTGAATATTGCACGTACAACAGATGTTGACTCTTTCTGCCTAAAGCAATGAATGCTCCACATATGGCAGGTCTTCACGTACCAATTATGTAGTGAGGTTAAAGTGCACAATTTACGTTTCATCTAACAAATATACCCTCCAATTTCAGTTTCATAACCAGAAAATCTGTTGATGTGCTGACACTTTTGCTGTCACTTTTTAGAATCTTGATGTTTGTCTTCTCAATTATTACCCGAAGCTCATATTAGTCCAAGTTTTGTTTTTTTCCTATAGGAATTTTTTTTAAAAAAAAAAAACTATACTATATTGGACTTTTATGTAAAAAAAAATTACAGTTAAATCCTATGAGTTAAATAAAAATTTAATTTTAACAATTGACCAACAAAAAATTATCTTGATTAATTGGTATAGCTAATGAAAAAATAATTTCGATTGTAAAGAATTTAAAATTTTAAAGCATTTCTCAAGGACACCTCTTTTCCACTGATACTGCAAAGCAAGGAAAATGAAAATTTCTACTTTACATAATTAAAAAGTTAAAACGAAAACAATTTGTGGAGAGGCCTAAAAGAAAACAGAGCAAGCAGTGCAAGAAGAATAGCAATTAATCCTCGCATAACTGGAGATGATGGTGGCAAAAGGTTTTACGCAGAACCGTTGCTAAAATCTGGTGATCTTCCAACTATTCGTTCTCTGGCTTATTTCGTCGAGCAGAATAAGTATCGCATGGGTAGTAATCAAGAAATAGATATATATAAGAATTATAGACTATGCTTAGAGTGTTAAATCTCGCAGGTATACAAATGCAAAATCATCATATACACAAAGCAGTTGGAAATTTGATTCACTTGAGGTATCTTGGGTTGAAAAATACTGGATTACAAGAGAGGTGGATCCCTTGTTTACAACCAAGTTTACCAGTATCAATAGGTAACTTGAAGAATTTATACACTCTTGATTTACGAAATAATAATTATGGTTTTGGGTTAAGATTACCTAAAGTATTGTGGAAATTGGAAAACTTAAGACATTTACTTGTTGATATGAAGAGTAGTATAGAAGGGTCAATTGGATTGGGTAGTTTAAGACAGCTGGAAACTTTGAAGATAGTACAAGCTAAGAATCTAATTAGAAAAGATGCTGCTGCGGTGTTGCCAAATCTTCGAAATTTAGGAGTAGAATTCAGAAGAAAGAAGGAAGTAGAGATTGTTTTAAAATCTCATTCCATTTTTGGAGAAGGCAGTCATCTTCGTTCCTTAAGGATGGAGATGACGATGAAAGTTGAAAATGATTTTCCGAAATTGGAATCACTTTCAAATTGTCATAACCTCACAAAATTACAGCTTAGGGGAGTCATAGCAGAAGAAGATCTCAACCTACAATTCCTGCCGAAAAGTCTTGTCAAGCTAACATTGAGAATTTCTTTTCTAGAGCATGACCCAATGGGTATTCTAGAAAAGGAGCTGCCTAACTTGAGATTTCTGTCTTTGGAATATTCGGCCTACAGAGGGTCTAAAATGGTATGCTCAGCCCATGGATTTCCTAAACTTAAGATTCTTAAACTTTGTTTCTTGACTGAAGTAGAAGAATGGGAGATAGAGGAGGGTGCAATGCCATGTCTCAACACTTTACACGTCCAAGACCTACCCAAACTAAAGATGATTCCAGAAGGCTTGAAATTTGTCACTACCCTTCGACAATTGAAACTGATCACTGGCGTCATCAATACACAGCTTAAAAGAAGAGTGGAAGTGGAGAATGGAGTAGAAGGAGAGGATTTTCACAAGATTTGCCACATTCCATCCCTCACAATCGAATACTGATCAAAGGTAATTTACAATTTTTTTTTTGGGGTTGTGTTGTTTTCCTGATAGAGAAGAGAATGGTTTAGTGGCGTACTTAAAATCTACAAATCTGATGGAGCAGAACTTATCCTATGCTGAAAGTTGCAGACTTCATTTGATGGAGCAGAGCTTATCCTATGGGCTTTTTACCAATTTGTGCTAAAAATCTAAACATATTCCCAAGTTATGGTACTTTAGAAAGATATTCCCAATTTATAGTTAATTTCAAAAGTATTTCCAAATTTATGGTGGTTTTGGCTGATGTGGCATGGTGGAAAAGTCAGTCTGCCACTTTAACTGGCGGACTGAGCAGTCCGCCAGTCAGAGTGGCGGACTGGCTTTTTTTTTTTTTTTTTTGTTAGTCCGCCACTTGAAGTGGCGGACCAATAATTTTTTAAAAATTTTTTTGTTGGTCCGCCAATTGAGTTTTTTAAAATTTTTTTTGTTTGTCACCATTTAAAAAAAAATTTTTTTGTTGGTCCGGCACTTGATGAAGTGGCGGACCAACAATTATTTTTTAAAAATTTTATTTAAAACATTATAACATTAGAGAGTATAATGTTTGTAAGAAAATAAAATTTTTTTGAATACAATTATGATTAATATTATTTATATTATTATATTAAAATGTTGATAAAAAAGTTCTACAATTTTTTTTTTGTTGGTATGTCAGAAAATTTTTTTGTCACAAAAATTTTATTTTTACTATTTATCAAATTACTATTCCGATATCCGTTTACAGAACGGCTTGCGGCAAAAAAATTCATATAATTTTCTCTTCCTTATGATATATTTTTTTTCTAAAATATCATAATTTTTTTACACTGCGTGAATAGTGACATGTAAAGTTATTATTCATCAATTTACTGTTCCGACATCCGTTTACAAAACGGCTTGCGGAAAAAAATTTCACATAATTTTCTCTTTATCGTGAGCCAAAAATAATTCGTAATATAAAAGCCAAAAAAATAAAAATAAAAAATAAAAAAGAAAAAAAATGTGGCAACGTGCACGGGCCATGCACGTTGCCACTAAAACTAAATTTTTTTTAGTGGCGGACTGCTTGAAATTTTTTTTTTTAGTTTATAATTATTTAAATTTTTTTAAGACAGTCTGCCACTTGAAGTGGCGGAATACCTGTCAAATTTTTTTTTTAGTTTATAATTATTTATATTTTTTAAGGCAGTCCGCCACTTGAAGTGGCGGACTGCCTGTCAAAATTTTTTATTTTATTTTATAATTATTTAAATTTTTTTATGGCAGTCAGCCACTTCAAGTGGCGGACTGCCTTTTTATATTTAATTTTTTTTTGAATTGCAAGTAGTCCGCCACTTCAAGTGGCGGACTGCCTGTCAATTTTTTTTTTTTTTAATATTTTCTTTGCAGTCCGCCAGTCAGACTAACGGACTGACTATGTGGACTTTTAGTCCGCCAGTTTCACTGTCATAAAAAATTAAAAATGCAAAGTAAAAACACCATAAATTGGGAATAACTTTCCAAACTACCATAATTTGGGAATATATTTAAAGTTTTAGCACAAATTGGTAAAAAGCCCTATCCTATGCTGTCCCTGCAACACCTTTTATTATTATTATTATTCTTTGATAAGCAGTGTATTCTTGATGGGGACATTTACCAATTTAGGGTAGTTTAAAATTTTAATTCTCAAAATATGTAACACCTAAAACAATTTA
Organism: Macaranga tanarius; assembly: GCA_949673435.1. Classification (NCBI taxonomy): domain Eukaryota; kingdom Viridiplantae; phylum Streptophyta; class Magnoliopsida; order Malpighiales; family Euphorbiaceae; genus Macaranga; species Macaranga tanarius. The sequence continues at coordinate 6,263 of CATIWO010201734.1, forward strand.
CCGTTTTAGGGTGTTTTGCTGTAGATGAAAAAAAAATGCTAATTCAAGTAGTGTTTAGGGAAGGGGATAAAATTTTCCCATGCCAAAACGCTACTTTGAATAGCGTTTTGCTGCCCTGACAGCTCCTGATGCAAAACGCTACTTAGAGTAGCATTTTTGAAATTTTTTTTTTGAAAGGGCAAAACGCTACTTGGCTCTGCATGGTGCAGAGCCAATAATATATATATATATATTTTTAATAAACAGCCAGAATGGTTGTACCATTGTTTTTAATTACATTATTGACTCTGCATGGCAAGCCATGCAGAGCCAATAATGTATGAAGTTTTTTTTTTTTAATAAACAACAACAACAATATTATTATTAGAGTAAAATGTTGTTAAAAAATAATTTTTTTGAAATATAATTATGATTAATATTATTGTATGAATTTTGCATGTTACTATTCACGCGCTGTAAAAAAGTTTTTTTCTAAAATTTCACATAATTTTCTCTTACTCGTGGTATTTTATTTTCTAAAATACCACAACTTTTTGACAGTGTGTGAATAGTAATATTCGTCAAATTACCATTTCTGACGTCTGTTTCTGAAACGGTTTACGGTAAAAAATTCTACATAATTTTCTCTTACTCGTGGTATATTTTGTTTTCTAAAATATCATAACTTTTTACAGCGCGTGAATAGTAACATGTAAAATTTATACAATAATATTAATCATAATTATATTTCAAAAAAATTTATTTTTTTAATAATATTTGACTCTAATAATAATAATAATAATAATAATAATATATTATTATTATTATTATTATTATTGTTTACAAAAACTATTGTCTTAAAAAAAAGTTTCATACAATAATATAATTTAAAAAAATAGTACACCCATTTAAAAAAAAAAAAAAACATTTTGGGACAAAACGCTAGTCCCACTAGCGTTTTGGTACGTTTTGGTACGTTAAAACGTACCAAAACGCTAGTGCCACTAGCGTTTTGATACAAAACATCAAAACGCTAGGGGGACTAGCGTTTTGTAAAAAACGCCACTCCCATTAGCGTTTTTCTTTCTGGTCAAACAAAGTACAAACTTTCACCCTAAATTGGGAAATATTTTTCTTTTCCACCTATAAACAGTAATTTCTTTTGCTTTAACCATATTTTGGAAATTATTTTTGTCTAATACACCAAAATGGTAATTGTCCCGCATTGGGCGTATACTCCAGTAGTGAGGCTACATCGAAAAATCGTTATTCTTGACTTGAACAGCTACAAATATCAAAGCCAAGTGATTGGGGTGCTACATGCATTGTATATAACTAATAATACAATGTAATTTTGTAATTTTCTTATCATCGTCAGAGAAATCAATGTGTATTCTTCGTACATGCCACAATACAAGGTTTTGTTCTAAGATTTGTTTGTTATGGTTAATTATATTTAATAAAATGGTCTTACAGTGGCTATTGAAGCTGATTAAGGCTCTACTAATGAAAGGGTCGATCTCTAATCCATAATCTGAAGTCTATTGCTGAACTTTAATTATCACTTATGTGATTTGATCAAGATCAAATATTACATGTAGTTATTTAATTATTTCCATGATCAGTTGATGTCTAGTTCGTGTAAAATAATGTCTTCCATTTTCTTAAATTCCTGATGAATACATTGAATTTGGCTTACCAAAAATGATGAAGTACCATCAGAAGGTGAAGGGTGCAATTCTTGGTAGCTAAGCAGCAGTTGGATCAAGTTTCTTGTCTCCTAAAAACTGGCAAGTCCTGAACTCTACATCCAAGCAATAAAGGGCAAGTCATGAACTCCACATCCAAGCAATAAAGATAGCACTTGAAAGTATAGATATTTGTAAAGAAAATTATCCACTATTTAGTCAAATTCCAATGATGAATGAAAGACAAATTCTATGACAAAATCATGCATTTTCTCTATAAAGATTCGAAATCAAGAGTTCACTTAAATGAATCTAAATTCATTATCACTTAAACTAAAAACATTGATAATATCATGCATATTTCTTAACATGTATAATTTCAGGGACGAAAGTGCATAAGAAAACCGCACACCACACAGAAACAGAAAGGCAAGAGCAATTTAATTTGCAAATTTGGGTGGATTTAAATATCTTTGAATTATAAAAAAAATACTTGCCATTTTATTAATCTCCTAAACATAAGTATGATTGGGCTGATGGCTCAGTGGTCGCATCCCTTCAAATATACAGCGAGGAAAAATAAAGGATATGACCAAAAAATTAAGTACCGCCATCTCTATATATGTTCATCTCAAAATATTTTATAAGATCAGAGAGTCAACTTCAGTCCACACACAGATCAAAGGATGAAAATTCCACTGTATTGGTACATAACCAACCTCTGGGTAATTATTAAGTGACATTTTTAAGCCAAAAAAAAGGTTAATTTAATCCCTCAATTTACATTACAATGATTACAGAGGTGAACGGTTCAGTTCTTTGAAGCTAATTAGCAGCAGTTGCACAATGACCTCAGGTTACATTTGAAACTCTGGCACACTTACATTATATATATATTGTGGAGCCTGGTGCCATTACTGCTACCTGATAGTTAATTATATATTTTGCATATCAAAGCTGTTATGCATATTATAATTACTTTTTGAAATTCACTGAAAAATAGAATTTAAGTCCCATCAAATAAAAAAATATTTTCCTTTCTTCAATATATATAAAAAAAAAACACTTATTTTTTCTCCTTTTTCTCTCTTCTTTTCTCTAGTTTTCATCAAAAACTTTCATTTTTGGTTACCTTTAATCATCTCTTAGATTAATGATAATCCCTTCATATTCCTTCCTATTTGATTTAGTTTATTTTGTTTTTTCAATTTAATAAATACATATCTTTGATATGTTTTTTAATTGAATTTTTTTTATTCTTCCCGTATAAAGTTACTATCTTTTATGAGATTTAATTATTTATTCTTTATAGAATATGATTATCACCCAATTGTGAAATTTTTGTTAATATTTTTGCAATTGTACTTATTTAAAGACCGAAGAGTCAATTTATGATTAATCAAAATCATTGAGTGGAGCGTATAAATTGCCAAGTTACACATCAAAAGAGCTCTGTCATCGCGATTGAAGAATAGTGATAAGAAATTTCATAAGTTGAGAGATTTTTTATTTTTATACTTCTTAATTGTATTATTTTTTATATTATTTTTTTGTCCATTTGTACTTTTAATTTTTAATCAATGAAAGATTGAATGTTTTCCATAAAAAATTCACTGAAAAAATTTAAATTTGACAGCTTTTTAATATCATATTACTGTAACTAAATATTTAGCGTCCAAATTCTAATTTCACACCTTTTATGTATATTTATGTATATCAAATTTATGTTGTATGGGATGGGAAAATTCTGTCTCTTGCTAAGATATTGCATTTGGTTACTAATATGTTGGAGCAGTGGAGTCAAGCTCAGCGTCACATGCAGACTTTTGTTGCAGCAATTGGTCAGTCTGGTGTCGTTCACGAAAAATGGAGGAGACCTCGTCAGGGATTCTTCAAGCTTAATACTGATGCGGCTCTATGGACTGATAATCCTAATAGGTTTGGTATTGGCTGGAATTTGCGGGACAGTCTTGGTTCTTTTGTGATTGCCCGTGCTTAGTCCTTCGAAGGCTGTGTTGATCCTGATGTGGCAGAAGCTATCTCCATTAGAGAAGCTTTAAGCTGGTTTAAGTGCCATGGTTACTTGAATGTGGTAGTGGAGTCCGACTGTCTCATTGTTGTTTCTGCCATAAACAATCTAAAGGCTTCTCTTTCCGCTCTAGGTTTAATTATTGATGATATTTTCTTTCTGAAGAATTTTTCTCCGGATGTTACCTTTAGTTTCTCTCGTAGGTCTGCGAACCAGGTTGCTTATGCATTGGCAAGGGCATCTGCTTCTTTGTCAGATTTTTCGGTGTGGTATGCCACACCAAATGATTATGTAAACTCTGTTGTTTCTGCTGATTATATCATCAGCGAAAAAGGGGTCTCAACTGATCCGAAGAAGGTGCAAGCGGTAGCCAATTGGCCGGTTCCACAGAATCTCAAACAGTTAAGGGGATTCTTGGGTTATAAAAGGTTTATACAGGGGTATGAGATATTAAGCAAACCCTTGACAGAGCTGTTGAAGAAGGATAACTTTAATTGGACTCTAGCAGCGGAGACAGCTTTTACATCCTTAAAAAATGCACTTGTCACAGCCCCGGTCTTAGCTTTACCTGATCCGGAGAAGGTGTTCATTATAGAGACGGATGCTTGCAGTCAAGGTATCGGAGCTGTTTTAATGCAAGACTCTCACCCTATAGCTTACATTAGCAAGGCTTTGGCACCCCAACATTTATCCTTGTCTGTGTATGAGAAGGAGCTACTTGCGGTTGTGTATGCAGTGAGGAAATGGGATAATTGTATTGCTCATAGGCATTTCCTAATCAAACCTGATCATCACAGTTTGAAGTTCTTATTAGAGCAGCGGATCACTACTACTCAACAACAGAAATATATTGCAAAATTATTTGGGTATGATTTCAAAATCACGTACAAGAGAGGGAGTGACAATACCACAGCAGATGCACTTTCTAGACTTCCTTCTTCTGAGTTAGCAGCCCTTACCTTGTCATCTCCTACGAGTTCATTACTTCCTGAGATTGAAGCTAGTTGGCAGCATGATCCTCACATTCAGGACATAATTGCTAAATTACAGCAAGGTCAGGTTCTTCAAAGTCCTTACACTTGGATAGATAAGATACTTAGGAGAAAGGGCAGATTGGTGGTGGGTAATGATGCACAACTAAAAAAAAATATTGCACTTAATGCATAATTCAACAATGGGAGGACATTCTGGAGTACAAGCGACTGTTAAAAGGACCAAATTAGTGTTTTATTGGAAAGGATTGGAAAGTGATGTGCGAAATTATATCAGAGGTTGTGTAACGTGTCAGACTTGTAAACCTGAAAATGTGAGTACACCAGGATTGCTTTAACCCTTGCCAATTTCAGAGGGGGTGTGGACTGATATTAGCATGTACTTCGTAAAGGGGTTACCAAAATCTCAGGGTAAGGATGTAATTCTGGTGGTGGTGGATCGACTAAGTAAATATGCTCATTTTATTACATTGAGCCATCCTTACTCAGCTGTAACAGTGGCTCAACTCTTCATTTCTAACATCTTTAAACTCCATGGAACACCTTCTTCAGTTGTCAGTGATAGAGATCCAATATTTGTTAGTCAATTTTGGGAGGAACTCTTCAAGTTACAAGGTGTGGAGTTGCTGAGATCAACTGCATACCATCCACAGACGGATGGCTAAACAGAGGTGGTCAACCGGTGTTTGGAAACATACCTTCGGTGTATGACCTGGGAACACCCTCAACAATGGTGTAAATGGCTGCCATTAGCTGAATGGTGGTACAACACCAACTTCCATTCAGCTATTCAAACTACCCCTTTTGA